>CAAKHD010013239.1:173633-184654 GCA_901007705.1 Fistularia tabacaria | reverse complement strand
TTTTTTTTTTTTTTTTTCGAGGAATTTTTTCCCATATTTTTTTTTTTCTTTGAAAAAAATTTAAAGGATTTTTATATATTAAAGAATACTATTTTTTTTTTTTTTTTTTTTTTTTTTGTTGTCGTTGGATGTTTGACAAATGTAGCCTCTTCAATACAAAGCCGGCTTTTGTAAGAGTAGGTCATGTATGTGCGAGCATAAAGCTGTGTACAATAGGTGTGATAAGAAACTGATACATGTAAAGATGATAAATATGCCAAGCAAAACAGAGTGGAATGACAAGCATTTCGGGGCATCCTTACCATGTCATTATTGTCAATATGATGTTATTTCACGAGTTTGTTTTTCGTTGTTTTATTGAACACCAATTATTTCCAAGGTTTATTCACATAAGGCCCGGATCAAAATGAATGTATGCAGTACTTGAGGGAGACACCGGTTCCAGTCGGACTCACCAGATGTTGTGTTTACTAAGGTGTTTTGTGCTTTTTAAGCCGAAAACCTGCAGACACAAGAATTCAGTCCGATTCTGACAAGGCTTCATAGAAATTAAGATAAAAAAGACATCAGGCAATCACCATTCTCCACTGGTACGGTTCAGTATGGAGTGCCAAAATACCCCTGTGTCGTAAAGGATTCTAAACGTGGATATGATTTTCTTCAAGAGTTTTTTCTATTACGCACCTATCCATCCTGTCACGTCAGATAAGAGAAAATCAGCATGCAATCACAAATGGCGTGTTCATATTGCAACGAGCTCTGATCATATAAAAAGGAGAACTCGCTGCTGCTGTTTAGATGAAAGATTTGAATTCTTTCAGACAATAATAATAATTTAATGTGCTTTTGAGAGGAGCGGCAGAAAAAGCTAGATAGAACGGAGACACTTTTTCCTGAGGGATTGAAATCTGCAACATAGCACAAATAAAAGTATCACTGTATATCTCTTTAATTTAGTTTGCAGACAAACTGACATTTAAAATAAACAAAAAAATGTAATTGTCTTCAGGCCAAATGATGATCCGAAAGTTGTCAACATATCAAGAGGTTTATCACCTCGATTTTTTTTTTTAGTTGACTTTCACCTGATCCCTAATAGGTGAACCTTTTTATGATAATATGATACTGTATGATGATGATGTGATAAGGTTCCTTGACAAATTGGCTCATTTTGACTTAAGTTTAAAGTATAAGGCCAGTCAAAATGGACTTCACATCATTATTATCCCATGTTAAAATATCCATTAATTTCTGCCATTTCACCATATGATTATTGTAACTTTTATTATTATTTAGTCGCATAAAAAGCTCGATAGCAACATGAGTCACTGTTTGTTTCCAGGATTTGAACTCACTCGCCATGCCTCTGATTTCCACAAATGCTCAGTTCACACACACACCTAATTCAACCCCTGTTCCTTGTGTTTTCAAGGGACGTGACTGCGGTGAATAGCTTACACACTCCACTCTAAGCTACCTCAAAGTACAATTTTCGGGGGATTAACAACCTTTGAATATTTTAAGAGTTTTCTGTGATATTTTCCTTTCTTTCCAGTTTCTATAAGTTTGAAGAGAACAGTCTAGTTTGGGAAGTTGTGAGATGTTCACAAACTAACGAGGAAAAACAAAATGGGTTTCAGATTTTACAGAGTTTTGATATGGGCTTAATTTTCGAGGCAAGAGCGGAAATGTTTCGACAGTTTTCTCATTGGTCCATCAGCCTGAGGCGTTTCTTGTGTGAGGGGTTTCGTGTGTTAGGGAATCAGAACCATCCAAGATAATGTTAAATCTAGCTATTTTTATTTTTACATTTTTTTTCTAAATTGTCCAAATTGAGCCTCGGCAAACGCTGATTGTTCTAAATTAAGTGTCCGGGGTCGATCGTATTGTTTTAAATTACGCAACACTGGTCACATTTTAGAGGAGAAATTGCTTTCTTGGTTTACATTGTGGCAGAAAACAAACGACACAAGTCAATTTTTTTCATATGGAAAAAGGGCGGTGGCCATTCGGTAAGTAAAGACATGCGGTCTGCATGACATGAACAAAAACAGTATTTCTCATATAAATCTTTCCTGTCTTTGCGAATAGAGGATATATATTTTACTCAGCACATTTATGAATCATAAACTATATCTCTTTGTCTTGATTTAGAAAATAAACACAAACTGATAGCAAAGAGCAGATGGAAACAAACAATGGCTTCCATTTAATTATTGCCATCTCATCCTCTCTTGAAAGAAATTGCACTTTAATTGATACATGAAGGAATTAGCTGTAGTAGTGAATGAGGGTACCCACTGTGTATATTAATACAGCAGAAATGGAGGTACTGTAGCATTAAGGGATGCGGTCCGTCAGAGTTTGTCGAGGCTGTGAATGCAAATTGAACATTGCCGTGAAAACACGCGGTATGTCAAAGCAATTTCTCAGGTTCTTTGCTGTATTTGATTAAAACTATCCCTGTGAGTAGAACCATGACCAGTCGCTGTGTGAGAAAATGTAATTTAAAACAATGTATTGCCTTAAATCCCGAAAAGTGCATACCTTGTAATATTAGAAACTGCAGAAGGAAACCGTTTAAGGAAGTGATTTTGTTCGGCTTAGTCATTCAGCTCAGACTGTCTCCAACTGAAATGCAGTTGTATTGAAAACATTAGTCTAATTCTAAATATGATTACAAACTAATTTAATATTCTGGCCAGGGTTGTCCTCCCAAAGTTGGAGAATGCTGAGTGATTTTTAATTTATTTAATTTTATTCTAATTTTAGGGTCCTTGAAGATAATCATCTTATTTTATTTTTTTCAACATATTTGTGTGTTGCTTTGGTAGCCAAACAAATGTCACGAGATAGAACTGATTAGCTGTTTGCCCCCACGTACAAGTAGCGCCGCTAAATCCACATGGCTTAAACTGAAATGTGTTTCCACCAAAATCCAAATCTCAGGTCTTCAGAAATCTGTTTAGAAAAATTTTCATGTGTAAACCACCAGTAGGACCACCTTCCACCACGAGAACATACCATGTGATGAACACAGTGGATCATCACAGGGTGAATATTAACAAACTAGCAGCCAGTCTAATTCTGTAGATGTTAGCACGCAGACAACGGCTACATAGCATCTTCATCTTATCTTATTAGCTTCTAAAACTATCTTCTGTTTTTCCTTAAATTTCCTGGTTGAGTAGTTACCACCGTGCATAACTTATGTGTGACAGCCGAGGTACGATGTCAGTTGTAAGGATTTCATTGATCGGGCCTATCTTTCTGCAATATTTGAAAATTTAAAGTCCTTCTCCATCCTACCCTGCTCTACCCTGCAGTAGAGTTCATAAATATTCTCATAAAAGGGTTGTTTTTTTTGTTGTTGTTTTTTTCATGTTCTGGTAATTTTTTCAGATTAGAATTATTCCCATTGTAAAAGGCCTTTTTAAATGTGGTGATATCATCCCTGAGCCACAACCCGATTGATGTGATAGATGTGATATTTGATTGCCAGATAATCTACTCAGAAGGAACAGCCAATAGTGGAATCATTTTTAAACAGCGAAATGAACTAAATTCTGTGTCAGACGTAGCCCTATTTTTCTCCACCTTTAATCAGTCGATACTTAGTGCTGCGAGGATCTCTGGAATAAATGGTCCCCACATTTCTCTCTGACTGGAAATGTTCTAATTTTCTGTTCCATCTAAGAAGGGCTCTGTCACATTGTGCCATTCATTGACATATTTTTGCTCCCTAAATGACTATTCAGTTCTACTTGCATGATATAATTGCAGCCGGTCTCCCTAATTTTCATGACACACACCCTGCTTTCTTGGCATTGATTCAGAAATAGGAAATTGGCGCCAAGAGCAGAAACAGCATTATTGTTAGGCAAGACCAGCATCGGCAGAATTGGCAGTTGGGAAAGTTCTTATGTGAAGGATTCTAACAGAACGTCTATCAAACTGAAAATGAAACATGTCCACTGTGTTGAATATCGTTTAAGAGTGAAATTGAGTCTCTCCTTCAATGTCGAGGCGCTAGTGAGTGATTTCTCGACAGGGTCTGACTCGCAGTCTCACCAGATACCTGGGGGGGGGGGAGTACATGTATATCTTTTTATCATGTCACAGGAGAAACAGTCTTTGACTACTAGATGGCATGGCTGCTCCATCTGACAACTTAACCTGTGGGTAAACTGCCATCTCTTGGTGCCTACGCTCTCTGGAGTTGGAGTTGATGGTTTCCTACACTCTCTTTTCCGCGTTAGGAACGACACACACAAGTGCTCCCGCAAAGTCTGTCTTTCACCGCGAGTTCACTTAGCATGACTGCGTGCCGATAATAAAAAAAAAAAACGGTAAGAAACAATGCCCCGTTCTTTGAAGAGAAAACCCCGGGAACAGTCGGAAAAGTTGTCGGGATGATGTTATTTATCTTGTTCTGTGCCAAAACCCTGTTTGATGACTTGTCAATCTTCTCTGTTTTGTGCTCTATATTTATACAATGATCAGGCTTCTTTTTCACTGTATTTCTTTGACTTTATCATCCATTTTTTTGTGCCATACCTGCAACTATTGAAAAAATAAAGAAAACAAATATTTTACATCCTTTGTCAAATACATTTGGTTTAGACTGGCTGTTGTGAAGATGACGGGATCCAAAAAGCATACATGTTCTTGTGTTCCTTGGTCTTTATTACACATTTGCTACAAGTGACTCCAACTGAAACCACACATCTCCAATGAGAAGAGCAGAAAACAAACTCTTGTGTTGCAGAGATTGTTCTGTTTGCAGTCAAGATTTCGGAGTTTAAAGTGTTTCAGCGGCTTCCCAAAGAAATAGCATCCAAGGTAAAGACAATTATGTGCTTCGGGACTCGTAGGTCATCCGGAGGTTGGAGTTGCAAACTGACCAAAGCATACAAGGGGTGGCTATGGCTCAGTTGGTAGAGCAGATGTTCCTCCAATCAGGTCGGTGGGTGCACAAGTTGAGAACATTTTTGATACACAACCCAAATTAACAACACCTTTTTTTCCTAGCCAGTTCACTTTTACATGGTAATGATAGAAAACAGCTAGGACACGATTAGAAAAGCGTTTAGTTGTCATAGACCCTCCGACAACAGATCTAAAACGCAAAACCATCTAGAAAGGACCCAGTCGAGAGTCCATAACAGCAGGACACATTTAAGAACCCTTTGCAGTTGGTTACATGAATTCCATTATTGATAATACCTGCCAGGAAAATGCTTCGAACCATCTTTAGAAAAACATTTCCTGGTGTTATGCAGGTTGTTCCAGTTGAGGAATATGCTCCAGTTTTGAGATGACTTGTGCTAGGACCCAGTTCTGCTGCTGCTCTAAGGGAGCGCCGCCGCCAATCGAGTTGCACGGCGGGATGCACCTTGCTGTGAGTGACTGAATCACTTGTGAGAAGCCCAGGCTGATAACTTAGAGCCTGTCAAGACAGACTGTCAAGTGATCGTGTAAATCCTGCTGCCTCACAAGGATAAGCCCCTTACAAAACTAATCAAGTTTTTACCCCATATTGAGAGGTATGAATGTTTGAATCTGGATTAACCATTGAGTTTCTTTTTGTACGGACACTGTTCATGCAGCATCCCTTACTGTTTACAACTAATAACGTACATTAACATTTTTTAGCACTTTTTAAAAAAGATTTACAGCTGCGTCTTTAACAATGCTGACGTGTGAAATTTAATGTATGTCTGATCCGCTGCTTGCTCGCGCAACCCGCTCGCACAACCCACTCGCAGCAGCAAGATATGGATGTGACTGCTGATGTGCTGGCGCCATGTGTAGGTATCACTGACTTCTACTGGTTTGTTCCATTTCATATCAATAGTCCTTTTCTTCTACTGGCTTACCAGTTTTTTTCCAATTTGTCTAGAACGACAGAAACACAGCAAAGTCATAGATTGCTGTTGAAAGTCATCAATAGCAACAAGAGCTAATAGATACTACATATTGAAATCTTGTAAAATCTCAGGTCTTTCTCACCAACGTTCCCCAAAGCATAGACCAACCGCAGTCAAATAATATCCTGTTTACTGTGTATAAATACTATGTTTCGTATGTGAATATGACTTTGTGTAGGTGGTGCATCAAACATATCCATTACACAAATGGACATTTAAAAAGAAAAACATCTTTATCAAAAAATACTCGTCATTCATTTGTGCTTAAACTTTAATCACAATTTGATTTGTGAGGTATTTTTTCTGAGGTTTTAGAAAGCCCAACCGCAGCAGTACCCAAAAACAAGATGGCGGTCCCCATGAGGAGCCAGCTCTCACAAGTGATAGCATTTTCTGGTACAACTTGGCTCCACTTGTGTTCTTGGACACCATGTTCTCGGCCCTGGAAACACCGCTTTAAATAGACATGTTGATATTTTGAGAAGTTAAGTTATTTATTAGTCTTTTTCCCCTTCTAGTTTCCTGCTCAGTTGGTCCTAGATAGGTTCAGCGGGAGGGCCGCATCTACAGCGGCCAAGGAAAAATCATAAATATTCATGAGGTAAGTGCTACCACCGTGCACGTGTCCCTCCCATTGATCCAATTTAGCTGCATCTCCACTAGCTGTCATGCCGCAGATAATAAAGATGATAATGTCTCGAAAAGAATATCTTTCTTTGTGATGTAGAAATGCAAATTTTGAACAAAGATGGAAAGCTTCCATTACAGATGGTTTGCACACATAAAGAAGAAGGGCAGCGAATATATAGACGAGGACCAGAGAGGAGCTTCAGGGATGGAGTGAAAGGGGACATGAAATTAGCTGTTGTGAGAGAAGATACAGCAGTGGAGAGGGTTAAATGGAGGCTGCTGATTGGCTGTGGCAGCCCACAGAGGGAGAAGCCAATAGGGAAAGAAGATGCAAAGTTTCTGTCTAAATGTGAATGGCCTTACAGGCAAGTAATAATCCATACCCAGCAGATATTACATCTCAAATAGCTTATTCCTCACAAAACCTCCTGAAAAGGAAATCCAGGAGCACTATCTTTTTTGGGGCAAACTTCACCAAACAGCACTTCCTGTGTCCTGTTAGTTGGAACCGAAAAGGAGAAGAAAAAAATCAAAACAATGCAGAGCTGGTCAATTGCTTGACATGTTTTAGACAAACTCCATTTTTTAACCTAATGTTTGGCGCACCTGACATAGGTGAGCCAAACATTGGTGATAATTATGTGCCGTAATTTTACATATACATATATATGTGTGTGTCTGTTCCATAATAAGAATTGTATACAGTGATAAACATACCATACCACGACTCCCTCAGGGAACATCTGTTGATACGACATCCCTCTCATGTTGCCCAGGTAACTTGCTCATAGACCGTGTGGCCAAATGTGGTCCAGAGCTCCTTAGGCCCAGGCCGCATCTATGTCACTTCATTTAAAACGGCCTGTGCGAGCACCCATCTCCCACACAGCTCCTACTTAGCAATGGTTCACAGACGACAACCTTTTGAAGATGCATCTGGCTTTTTTTTTTTTAATTTACCATTTCCAGGCTCTGCACGCCAGTGGAAACAGCAGAGACACTGGCCTAATGTTGCTGTATGGCACAGGATTCACATGCATTGTGTTTGTAACTATTTTATTAGAGACACGGCTGCTCTAGAAGGAATAGTAACCTTCTCTGCGATGGTACGCTTTAAATTCTATTTTTAATGATGACACGTCAGTTTTGAAATGTGCTCGAGTTGGACTGAGCCATGGAATATCAATGTGTCCTCAATTTATTATTACCACCCTCGTACAGCTATCCCAGCTGAGCGCCGAGCAGACCTAGAATGTTTGCAACGCCCCGAACAAGCTCGGACGCCTGGACAGTCTCAGGGAATTTGAGAAGCAAGCTACTTCTAGCTCATATATAAATGCCAATCCTTTTTATTACTGTGTTGCATTTTGCCTTCAAGCCATCGGGCGTATTTACATTTTTTTCACTTCATCAGTTTTGAAGATAATGGCTTCATTGCAGCAGAGGAGAGGAATGTGCATAGTTTTTTTAAGCCTCGTGCACTGCAACTGCAGTGGGGAGGTGGGTATTGTTTTGTGGGATACGGATTTTGGCAACAGTTTACTAGCCTCTGGGTTATCCTGAGGCTGCCCACTGAATTGGAGGAAGCTGCAGCGATGTGCACTTGCTGAGATTGTGTGGGCGCACGTGTGTGTGTGAACATGGGCGTGTGCCCAATTCTCACATGACACAAACACCGAGACGTCTTTACAATATTTTCCGGCGTCAGTCTGCCGTTCCCCCCCGCGGTGCTGTTTGTTTTCTCCGTTATGGAAAATGAGAAAATGATGACATATTCTACAGTCCTCAGCTTTATTTTCCGGTTTGTTTTGGCCCAGTGCCATAACATTAACGGTGATGTAAGCCTCTTTGCCGTTGCACAAGTGGTGATCTTTCTCTGTACGTACGCGTGTGTGTGTGTGTATCCGTGAAAAAACATCAACACCACATTACCGTGTTTGTTCCATGACACAATAACTGTAGGGGGAATGGCTGCTACTAACTGGAGCATATTTATTCAAAAAGATATGGAGTACATAATCCAAATGTTGTTGGTGCCAACAAGGTGCTAAAAGTGATTTTACAGTGCTTTAAAGGCACTCTAAAGTTTGGTTGTGGCCTTTATGTTCTTGCGTTATCCTCCCTGCCCTCTGTGAAGCGTGAAACACCTCCTGTTTTTTTCCGGATAATAAGGTTCCCCCTCCCAACCAACCTCCATAAAAAATTCAGATTGTTTTCCGCGGCTGATAACCCTCAGTAGCATTTGGCCTTTTAAAATCCCAAGCACTTTCAATTACCCCGCGTGTCCCATTTGTCCACTCCCTTATCGTCTCCCTGCTCTGTTTCAGCCCGGCCGAGGTCGCCCCGTAGATCCGCATTAGAATGCGCACCTGGTATCTCACCCACTGAACAATGCCATTTTACATTACATTCTATTCCCTTTTCTCCTTGCCATGCATCGCAGCGGTGCTTTGTTTACAGAGGCCACCAGTGCTTTCTGGACGGACGGGAAAATGTCATCGAATGCTAATGGTCCGCTATTGCTCCTCTGACAGGGCTTCGGTGTCAGTCAAACAATATCTATTTAGTTATGCTGGCTTTGTCAAAGTCAATCAGGCAAACACAGGATCATTTACGTGCCCTATATGGTGTTGACACGTTATCAATTAAAAAAGGGAATCATCCACGGCCGCACACAGTCAGCATGAGTTATTCTTAAACTAATTTTTGCTCCGCTGAGATAATTGTACCAAACTGCTTCAGAAAAAAAAAAAAAAAACTTTTGTCAATAACTAAGAAAGTCTAACTGCTGGGTTCTAATGTAATTCACCGCTGGGGCTCTGTTCCGAGTTCCAAGCTTTTTAGGGATCATCTCCCGGGACCTTCATAGCATCGGTGTTACTGAATACACACTACTGAGAGGCCAGTCTTTACCTGGGCTTTAATGAATGTAAAAATCAAAATCAGAATAAGGAAAAACGATATTTGTCCCCGAGGGAGAATCGGGGGGCACGTGGGGGTAGAAGCACAAATTGTGAACATCAATAAATATATGGGTAAATATATATATAATCTAAGTATAATAAATTACTCAACAGAACTGTGCAAATTGTACCATCAGTAAGAGACTGTGAAGCAAGCTGCACTCCGCATTTATATAATATATATTTCATGAGCGGCATTACACTCAGCATCGCGGGGGGGGGTATGTGGGTATGGCTATGACCCGTCATTTATAATGAGTATTTTAAAGATAGTGGCAAGTAACTGGATTAAAATTTGTTTTGATTTATCAAAGAGTTATGGCAATTTTGCTAAATATTATTGATGGTAAATGAGACAAGGCTTTCAAATGAGCAAATAAATTAACAACAGGTAGGCCTTGGGGGGGGTTCCTACTCGGGGTTTGTCCTGTGTGGAGTCACCATGTTCTCCCCGTGTTTGCAAGGGTTTTCTCTCAGGTTCTTCTGTTTCCTTCCATGGCCTTAAATCTTGCAGTTCATTGGAGATTCTGAAATTGCCTGAACGTGGGAATCGCCTGAGTGAAAGGTTGTGTCTTTATGTGCGAGTGAGAGAGTGAATGGTTCTATGTCTCTATATTTGGCCGTGTGATCGACCGATGACTAGTCCGGGATGAACCCCGCCTACCGCCTAATCACAGCAGTAATAGGCCCCTCTCGCCCCCCTGTGACCCTTGAGTACAGGATAATTGGAATATATGATGAATGAACGACTGCATGAATGATTTATGATTTTTTTCAGTATTACTTTAAGCCATTACTTAACTTTTTCCCAGCAAAGTTATCCATTAAGCATCTGTAATAGAATAGTTTTCGAATAATTAGATTATTTCACAGGACAATACAATGTATTCAATCATCTGTTTTCAATGAATCTATTTATTTATCACCTTTTTACCTTTATTGCTGCTGATTTTCTCTGCGTATCATTCATTATTTGACGGCATGTAAGCCATGCAATGCCAGACTTTACAACCGAGGGGATTTAAACATCATTTTCATCAGGTAAAGGTTTAATTGAGTGCACTCATCAGTTGTTGCCTCTGTTATCATTCAGTCCTGGAATAGAGTTTCGAAACAGTTTCCAAGAAATTAATGTTATGGTTAAAAAATGGGCAAAAAGTACAGAATTTGTCTTTTACCTCAACAGCTGTCTTCTCCATTGTAGTGGTCATTTATTGATTCACATTCAGAAATCCACCAGTAGTCTTTCAAAATATCATGTTTAGACTGTTTTTGTTTTTAGCTGAGGACTTCATGTTTTCTATTATGAACTCTAGTCAGCCATTTTGTTGTTTGCTCTCCTGAGGTTTCTGTTCATTAAGGTGTGCTAGTCGCTGATTCGGCACGTATCCCCCCCCCCCCCCCCCCCCCCCCCCCCCCCCCCCTCTTTTTTTTTTTTTTTTTTTTTTTTTTTTTTTTTTTTTTCCCCCCTCCCCCCCCTCCCCCCACCAAACTGTTT
>CAAKHD010013239.1:144347-173613 GCA_901007705.1 Fistularia tabacaria | reverse complement strand
TCATTAAGGGGTGCTTGTTTCTTTTTCGGCCCCTCCCCCCCCCCCCCCCCCGCTTTGTCTCAAACCCTGTTTTTACTTTGATTTCAATTAGTTTGTTATGTCGCTCCCAACCTCGAGCCCCTTACGCGCTGAAAGCTTTGAGAGGATCTCATCGAGAGAAATTTACTGGCTTGCAAAAGCCGAAACTTACAGTGAAAAACCTGCAATGCCTTTCAGAATGCCGCTGCTCGTTGGACTGACGGTGGACACGCCTACTTAAAATACGGTTTAAATGACATCCTCTCAAGCAAACTTGTCAAGGCTTCAGGAGATGAGCAGTATGGAGACATTTCATGCTGTTTGTTTTTTTCACCTTTTTATTACATGTGAATCTAGGTCACCGCTCCCTTCAGTTGTTTTGAAGGAGGTTACATTGCTGTTGTTTGGTTGTCGTTGTTTTTTCCTGTGAAAGTCCTGAATTGCTTTTAGAGCTCAAATGCTTCACACCGCCATATCAAGTTACTCAATTTTGATTATCCCACTGTCATGTTTGTGGAAACTGATTCAAGCAAGCCAAAACAGCCAAAATCAATGCAAACATGGCAGAGGATAATGAGCAAATGTTCATGTCCTCTCAAATGAGTCTGACAAAACTCGAGAGCTTCTTCAGGCTGGGGGTTCAGTTGGATTTACAGCCGTGCTTCCAAATGGCTTTACCTAATTCTGCTGATTTTCAGGGTTACTTTGATGGAAAAAAAAGAAAGATTGCATTATTACGCATTATTGTATTACCAAACCAAGAACCCTCAGACAAATCTAACTCGGAAACAAAATATACAAAATGTGCCTGGAATACGCACTGAGTGTATGTAACCTTTTTCTTAATTTCAATTATTTATTTTTTTTGTTTATTGCAAGTGTTGCCGTAATTCTGGGCTAACTTGTTGGGCAAGTAATTCACCCATCCCCTTCTAGCGATATTTATGTTGGTAAAATCAATATATATATTGGTATCATTCAGGATGGCGGTTCATTATGGACACTTATATGAAATAGTCGCAGTCAACTGTGGCTCAGTTGGTGTAGTAGGCGTCCTACCAATGCAAAGGTTGGCGGCTCTATCCACGGCCCCTCCTGTCTTCGGGCCAAAGTGTCCTTGGGCAACCCCCAGTCGCTCCCGATGGTTTGGTTGGCGCCTTAGAAAGCGTCCCTGCCGCCATTGGTGCGTTTGTGTGTTTGTATAGCGCTGTATCAGTGGAGACCACTTACCATAGACTTCTCAATAATACTTTACTTCTGTCTCTTATTAAAGATGCGTTTGTGAGTAGGATTCAAATGTTTTGAAACAACACTGCAATCCTGTGAAAATAATGAATCCAGTCAGAAGGAGCGCAAACATCCCGTGAGGCATCACTTTGTTGTTCTTCTCGTCACCTGCATCCTATGTGCCAAGGTGTCACAGTCAACAGTGACTTAGCAATTAGCAATTCTTTCATTATGAATTCGCCCTTCCACAAACATATGAGCTCCTTTCACTCAAGTCATGACTTTGAGACATCTCTTTGTCCTTTTCATGGATGTTGCATAAATTAATCGCTCTCATGTGGTGCCATCTGAGCCATGTTGATGAAAAACTTCGGGCTGAATAATTTATGCGTCTGCCCTCCAGAAGCCGGCGCTTGCACCGGGTGCCACCACGCATAACTAGGAGTTCTCATCACAAACCTGGCCCTGCTGGCATTCGCTGAGATATCTGTGACATGTGATAAGGCCGCATATCGTGGGAGCAGGAAATCAGATCTTGTTTGAGTTCGGGGTTGCCAGATCAGATGAAAAAAGTTCCAGCTCAGTCACAGCTTACAAAAGGGGGCCAAAATCTAACACTAACACTGGCGTCGTTGAACCCTAAAGGCATCCCACATATAGAGCTTTGCAACAATCATCAAAAATAAAATATCCAATAAACGCGCCTGCTATCGTGTAATATTATGAAACTCGATGTGACAAGTGCCTTTGGTGCCGTGGCTCCTTGACAATGAGGAGATGTAACAAACAATGAAAGAAAGAAAACACACAAACTCCCAAAAACCAACCATTTTTCAACTTGATGTTGGATATTGCTGATATTTCTATGATAAATATTAATTAGTTCATGTATTGTCTATACCACCAGCCAATTAGAGCTGATATTAGTGAAGAGTAGGGGTACACCCTGGACCAGTTCGTCAATCACAATCAAATATTGATAGCTTTTTCAAAAAATATAGAAAGCCATGAATGAAACGAAGACAGTGTCAAACATGTTGAAATAAAGCCTCCCTGCTTCCAGAGTAAAGTCAAATTCAATCCATATCAAGATTTCTCAATGGAATCAAGGGCATGAGCAAATTTTTAAAATTTTCCACCTTTAGGTTCATTGTATTTGACGGTGAAATGATGGTGAAATTTGAGTCTTAAAATAAATGTACTGTTTTTTGACCGGGCAGGTTTTCTATTATTCACAGCCCAACATGATCAAAAGTCTCTGCGTTCAATCTCAGGGGAAATTCCTGCTGATGCTTCGTAATATTCATTCATCCCGAATTGATAAAGCAGGAGATGCTCAGCGCAGGATCACTTTGTCAGTCTTCTATTTAACTGAGACTTTGATTCGCAGCTTCTTCCACGGTATTCCCTCTAATCGATTATGAGACAATCACGGTAAAAAATTCTGTATTATAATACAGCCTTATAGGATGGATAACCGCCGCCAAGTGGGTATATTTGTCATTCCCTCTTGGGGTTCAGCGTGACCTATATCTGCCAAGCTGAAATTTTCTCAGTCGAGACTCAGCGAGCATTTCTCTTTGGATGAGACAAGAAATAACGTGTCATGGAAGTGGATTGCTGCCACTCCGTAAAGTATCTTTTTCAAGTTGTGATGTGAAAAGATATTTTGGTATTTATCCGAGCTCAGTGGCTTACACGAGCTGGGACGAAACCTCACAATCTCGTGAAGAGAATGAACGTCAACCTTGACTTACCAGATGTATAAATGAATAGGGGGAGGACATGGTGAGCATTTTGGGATATTTATAACAAATATTTATTTCATTTTATTTCTTTTCTTGTCTTCTGGTGTTGCTGCACCACGCCTCCGTTGATAACTCACCGTAATTCAGCCACAAGTCAGACGTCATACTGTACTTCTCCATGTAAACATCCCCCTCAGTGTTTCTCCGAAACATGTCCACATCATCATTTCCCCTCGCTTTAAATGCACCTCGCACCCAAACGATAACCATCGATAAATTGTCAAGGCATAAAAATAAAGACAATGCCACTTTTCTCCCTGCCACATCACGTTCTCTGCATTCACAATACTTTTATTTGCTCATTTCTCAAAAGAGCTAATTGACAAAAAGTGATTTCCTAAGCTTTGTGTGCTGGTAGGCTATGAGTGTAATGCTTATGAGCTAGCTGGATAATGACTCTTGCTCCTGCGCATAACAAGTAGGGATTCATTTGCCCAGCATGAATTGTGTGTTTATCTAAGCAGCGTCTCGGGGCGTAGGGACACGGGCTTCTCATCCCCGTTGAAGTTGCTGATACAGATCAAAAGAGTATAAATCTGCTCCTGCATGTCTTACATGTCAGCCAGCAAATAACGGCTCCTTAAACTCGTTAAATTTCCGGCCTGCCATCTCGGCGAACGAGTTAACATTATGAGTAAGGTTACAGGCAAGGTTGTTCATGGTGTGAGTGAGAGAGCCCCACCCAGGCTCTTATCCACCCACCAGATGAGCTGCTGGCTCTCTTGTTCGGTGATGGAGTGCGGAGGGCAGTCGTCAGATCTGCTTTGCATCACCCCGCAGGACAGAATGGGCGTGATGACACAGGTGACCTTTGGATCATCTATCATTGCTGACGTCTTTCTCATAGCATAAAAAATGTTGCATTAGCTCAAATGACCTTTTCTTATCACCGCGCCGTGATTACACAATGCCACAAAAATCCAGCCCACCCTTTGCTCACACGAGCTGTGGACCCATTTAATAGACCTAAATTTATCACTTAGAAGCTCTCCAAATGTCCCGATTGAAGTGGTTGTGTCAACCTTTTTCACATTTCACGTGGCAAAAAAAAAAAAGCGCATCTGTGCACCTTCAGTGATCCGATTATATCTTTTCTTCTGGTTTTACAGTTATCCTTGGTGTTGAATAGTCAAATTTAAATGCTCACAAATCTAAGTATTAGCCCGTTAAGCCTGTATGTACGAGATTTTATTCAATACTTCTTTAAAGATCAAGTGTTCAGTTCAGGGGGTTTTTAACTGAAATGGTCAAATAATCTTATAGTTTGCATTGTATACATACAGTATATATAAAAGTCATCCATATAATTGATATTCTAGATATCATATGGTCTTTTTGGAACTGTTGATTCTCTTTCACAGAGTTACAAATGTGAATACACAGAGTTCTATTCTGTTGTCCGACCATAACAGATTCCTGTATACATTGAGAATCGATTGAGCACTTCGAGTTTTGTTCACGAATGTGCTTATGCAGACACCCGCAGTTGAGAGTATCCATATTTTTTCCAAGAAACCGTGTTTCTTTCATCTTGATCCAAGTATTCAATTACGGGTATCACATTTTGATAAAGCATTTACATATTTGACATATTGAAATAGTAGCTGTACAATCTCTATCTTCTCATAAAAGCATATGGAAAAAGTAATTAAAAAATAATTTTACAAATGTTTCATAATACTGGTGAGAATTTTACATAATATGAAAATACAATTTTATATATAATCCTCTTTTACGAGATGAAGTTTATCTCGCCAACCTTGTGTTGTATATTGAACCTCACAAATCAGAGAGGAGCCCCAGACTATGATCAAGTATGACCCAAGCGTTTGTCCTTCCTCTTACACCCCGGCTTCATTCAACCCGGACAACCCGTTGCTGCTTGAAGAGGTCCGCAAGTTCAGACTCAGACCCCGAGTACAGACAAGACCTCTGAGTAAAGTCACAAATTCTTTATGCTACGCCAAGGAGCGAAGTGCTTTTATGAGACAAGAGTTTATTGAGGGTGAAATGATCCACTTTACAAATTATACCTTTTATGGAGTTCAAACAGGGCAGCTCCTGAGACCGAATGGACATGACCCTCTGGGGTAAAGACGTACTGTAGCGGTTGTTGAGCAACATAATAGATAATTATCCTGACATTAGACAAACAAATCACCAGCTATCATTTTCTTTTGGCCTCTCCTCTTACAAGTTGTGTCTTACAAGTCAGAAGGTCTCTGATCCAGTGGCCAGGTCGCTGGCGAAAAAAAAAAAAGAAGAACAACCCTCCACCCTTGGTGTTAATTTCTGCCCCAAAAAAAGAGAATAAGCCAAGTAAACCAGCCATGAAAAGTTACTGCCTGCAGTCCATTAAGCAAAAGCAAACAAAAAAAAATCAGCTCAAGTCAGATTGTATTTATATGGAACTGAATCACTCCACGGTTGTCTAGAGGCACTTTCCACATCGAGCATGTCTGGATCAAATGCTTTAAAATTATTTACAGAAACACAAAATTCCTCCATATGCAAACACTTGGTGGCAGCAATGAGGAAACACTGCCTTTTACTGGGCTGAAAACTTATCCCAGGATAGAGCCCGGCTTCACGTGGGTGGCCTTCTGTCTCGACCTGTTGGGGATCTCATACTGAAAATAACATTAGCACTAACAGTTATGCTACTATGGAAATAGCTGACATGATGCAATAATAGCTTTAATATCCATAAGAAATAACAATGAAGAGAAAAACAAGAAAAAAAAAGCTCATAGCCCCGCTAAAACAAAAATTTGCATGCAGACACGCAGGTTACATTTTCTGAGACTTGCTAATGTTGCTATGTATGTTGGGGACTCAGACCGCCGTAAATGTCAACGCCTTTTATTGTCAGTCACGTTGAAGAGCATCGACTTTAACAGTTTGGCGGCAACAGTAGCTACAGGGACCGCGATTATTGCAGCCGCAGGGTTTGGCTCGTGTCTTAACAGCTAAACTAGTTTAGTGCTCAGCGAATCAGATCAGTGTTTTATGAATACATAAACCACCACTAGTTGCATCTGCAACAGAAAGAGTCACTTGGGAAAATCCTTGAAAATCCATTGTTTTATAGACCCACTAATGTGGTGAGGAGATAACTACAAATGCGAGAAAGTGGCAAGCAGCCTTTCACAGCACATCATTGTATTTGACTAACCAGAACTCAGTGATAGACACACGTGTATTTTATGCCAAATCACACACTTGTCGCCCATAAATACATGACAATGGCGCACACTCACGTGTTGGCTGTACGGTGGGAAGGCGTACAATTGGGAGCTTGATTTGTTTTTATGCAATTCTGAAGTTCTCAGTCTTAACCAATAACAAGGATCAATTCAGAACATTTCTGATTTTGTCTCACGCCTTTTGAATTAAACCTGGCAATTATTTTCACTTTGCATGTCTTAAGTTTATTTGTCAAATGGGATAAAAAACAACAACAGCAACAATAACAAAAAATAGCATTTAGGTCATTTTCATGGGAGGAGATTCAGATGAAAGCGATTCTTCAAAACATCATAACACCTTTATTGTGTTAAACACTTTACTTGATGAATAAAAAAAAAAATGTATAGACAAGGACATGCCATGGTTTTCTTTGGAGAACCAAGAACTAAATAAACAACAATTACTATCATTTTGCTGCCATCAAGTTACATGAAGAGCTACTGATGATGATAGTAGAGCTCTTGGGTCGCCTTTTACAAATGCTGCATCTTCATCCCACAAGTAAAGCGAGTGGACTCTATATTAGATATGATATGCTTTTCAAGGATCGAAGATATATAGATGCTTGAGTTCAATACTCACCATCGATCAAGTCCTAAATGAAAATACTTTTATTGCATTGTATTATAATAAAAAGGATGATTCCTATATGTATTATATACTTTTCTTGTTGCGAGCCGAGCCATCAAGCGTGAAAAGAAGCAGCGAAGAGGAGCTTATAACACATGTAACCTTGATCATGAGTCGGCTTCGTTCAAGGTTGTGCGTAATTCCCATTTAAATTCATGCTAACTTTTTAATCATATGCATTTGCTTGTATATTCTCTAAAGGAATCAGAAAGACTCTCAGTTGAACAAAGAAAAAAGTATATATTCAAGAATGGCTCTGGCTTGCATAAGGAATCAATATTCATAAAGATGGAGGTCAAGGAAGATATTGTCTGCACTTATAAAATGTTTTATTAACGTTCCTGCCGTGGATCCACTGGTCGGACAGAAACGCCTTGATTGAAATCTTATTGCACTCTGGTTTTCCTTTAAGCTCTGCCTTGTGTCCTATTGTTTACGATTTCTCATCCGCGACCGTTCTGTATGTATTGTCTACGGCTCCAAGAGTCATAGGCCCCTGAATTTAGAGGATATCTAACAATAAATAATAAATATATTTATAAAGCACTTTCCATCAAAGTGCTGTACAAGCTTGAAGGGATAAGAGTAGGATTTATTACGCCCGTCCTCTCGAGAGGAGCAAGACGGGGTTCGAAGCTTCCAAGAAGCTTCTGTTTTTTGGACCGTGGGAGGAAATCGGAGAACCCTGGAGGAAACCCACGCAGACATGGGGAGCTCATGGAGACTCCGCCCAGAAAGTCCCTCCTGTTAGGATCAAACCAGGGGCCTTCTGTTTATTTAAGTCCATATGGTTTGACCAAATCAGATGGATAAGATGGTGCAACACCACTGACCATTTCATAGGTGAGGAGCAGCACCTTAAAGTCTTTTCTCTATTACAACAATAATCCAGTTGGATCTCTGTGTCCTCAAATAATGATCTTAAGCCAAAAAAAAAATGAATAAACGGGATGTTGCTTTGGCACGCGGGGAGTTTTTAAAGCAAGGCTTCATGTTGTGGTGCAGTATTTCCCCTGAGTCTCAGTGGTAGTTTTACTGAGGCGAAGGATCTTAGTTCTTTGTCCACTGCCGCTAACATCTCCTCTTTTCACGGGTGTTCAGTTATTTCTGATTTCGATTGTGGAGTGCCGTTCAGAATGGAGACGAGAAGTTAGATCAAGCAGTTATCACAGACAGACGTAATTCTTGTGTAAATCCTCTATCTCTTGCAGACAAGATGTCTCACATATTTCACCGGGTGGCTAAGCCCCTGACAGTATGTGACTTGACTGGGAATCATTTGAAAAAGCGTAGTTTTGACACGTTCCACTGATCCCCCGTTCCTCAACAGTCTCGTAAACTGGGTTTGGCCCCACAACGAAAAGCTGAGGCATCTTCGGAAACGCAATCGGTTGTGTTTGTTTTCCACGCGCTCTCAGCTGTGCCGAAAAGCTAACAATGCGTCTTTTATTTGAAATGATGTTTATCAAGCCGGTCAGGTGGATTTCAAATCTCCCTTGACACAAGGAATTGCGTCTTTCCCGATGACATATTGCGGGTTTTGTTTTTTCATTGTTCAAAACCCTACATTGTATATCCTCAGCGGAGATCCAACAGTTGCTGCATATCACATTAATGCAGAGAATTAAAGCCCGCCGCCCCATGCCACCCTTTCCCCCCGAAGGATTAAACCTTCCGTGGGTGAAAAACAATTACGGAAAACAGCATCCCGGCATTCAGGGTCACTTTACTACCCTGAATTCTGATGTGCTGTGACGAAGTTGTCCTTCTAGTTAGCCACACTAGATATGGTTTAGCTCAAAGGTCAGCGGCGTGGGCATATACACGGAGACGGAGGCATATGTGGCAATTTCAAACAAAGAAAGCAAACGGAGGTTGTTTTTTTTTTTAATTGAAAAGTTGAAAATACAAATGGAAAACCTACCGAGGAAAAGGAACTCGGCAACACCTGTGAATAAGATTTGTATAGCAACAAGGGAAGCAAATAGAAGACTGTTGTTGTTTTACGAATTCTAATCGCTTGAAATTACAAAGGTGTAATAATGCACAACTGATGCATCGGGCTGAAACTGTTGTTGCAGCCGAAAATGATGACCTCTTTAGACTGGAAGTGCATTAGCTTTATCCCCGGACAACAAAACCGAGTTGAAAATAACATCATTAATCATTAATGATTGAAAATCAATGTAACTACGTTAAGTTTTTTTTTTCTAACCGCGATAGAAGGGAAAAAGAAGAAGAGAAAAAAAAAAAAGGAAATCAAAGGAAATGATCAAAGAGCAACTTGAGCTGACAAATTGCTCTTTCTGAAAGCGCTCCACAGGGAAATGAAACCAGGCAGAACAAAAGAGCGTGGTGGTCGGCGTTGGATGCGAGTCTCCCGGCTTTCACGCCGATCATGTGATAATTGGAAATAATGCTGCTTATCCCTAAAAGCCTTCTACCAGCGCCACAAGCAGTTCCAAAAAACTGTCAATAGTCGCATCAACTTAAGTATTGAGGTTATACCGTACTGTTGTACCGAGTGACATTAGTTTTTTAGTTACGTAGTCATTAGTTCATTACATAGTCGAAAAATTACAATTTTTATGATGTTCAACAGTAACATTGAACTAAGGTATGTGCAGTGTGTGCAAAGATATCCTGATGATTAGATATTGAGCAGTTAAGTATATACTTTTTTTTTAGTTAAATGCAAATTATTCTGTACTCATGACATGAATTTTCTATCTTAGCATTTTACCTTTTTGACTGTTACTAGGAATTCCAATTCTTCTGGCCAAATACCGATTTAACTGAGTTAGCACTTCCACCTCACTGCAAGAAGGCTCCCGGTCTCCATGTTCTCCCTGTGTCTGCCTGGGTTTCCTCCGGGTTCTCCGATTTCCTTCACAGTCCAAAAACAGCCACAAGGTTCACTGGAAGCTTCTAACCCCTTCGAGTCCCCGACCACTTGGATATAAGACACTATAAAGATATCGTTAGCTTTATCATAGATACCTCTGTTGTTTGGGTAACACCGAACAAACTAAAGGTGTACAAATTATCCAAGTTTTTAGCTTCATTTCCAAAATCACAGACTCACCTTCGAATTACACCTACCCCTTTTTTCGTCATTCATCATGTCATAAACTGGCTGTGTCCAAATCCCTATTTCGGAAAGCTGTTGGCGAACATTTATTTTACTGATACTTCGGGCTCAATAAAGTATTTGCTGAAGTTCAGAGATAAACTCTTGTTTGAAAGTGTTGCCCTTTTTGTTTGTTAAGACGTGCATTCAGATGTACCCAAGACACATCCCAAGTAGGTTTCCTCTGTGAGCCCGTCAACCGCACTTGCGTTGCATCTCCTGTGTCTGCAAATCTCCTTTCTATACAATTAATTCTAAAAGTCGTCGGTCCCTTTTGACTTGTGTTTCCTGCAAACATTGCTGTTATTAATTTTCCTAATATCGACAGTCTCCACAACGCAGTCGAGCATGACATTTTAATTGTGCGCTCGGATACGTCTCCCCTCGGGTAGGAGGTGGAGATGTTCACTCACTTGCCAATTTATTAAGCACACCTAACAAAACAGCAGCCCTGCAATAAATCATCGCTTGTTGGGGGCAATGTTCAGTTGTCATTGAATCTGTTTTGATTGAGGTGTTGGTCATTTTTGCGATCATCTTGAGGGTGCCACCTCCTCAAGGGGTTGGATCACGCCGTTTTTTTCCGAGTTTGATATTGAGTCTGCCTGAGGTGTACAAGTTCAGGTTGTGTTCTTTCAGGGATGCAATCAGTGTCCTTACTCTTGTATGATGACAGTGCTTAGATAAAGTTGGATTATTAAACAATGCAGGACCACAGAGAGGACCGGAGATCATTTGAACCAAGAACAGAAGGAGGAGGGGGAGAGTCGGGTGGAAGGCGGTGTGACGTAACTGGCTCTCCTTCGCTTCCGAACAACACGTTCCGCCTCCGGAGGAATCTGTCCTTGTTCTTGGAAGACCCCGCGATTGAGTTGTGCCGAAACAACTCAGAGGCACGTCGTCTGCGTTGAGAGATTCATGTCGACATGTGAGCTTGCTTGAGAATTTACGGCGACATAGAAAAGCACTTGTAATTCCATTTCGCTCCCAAGAACTTAGGTTGGATTTGGATTTGTGTGCCGCTCAGGGCCGGGCAATCAGACCGACGCAATAAAGCAGCCAGACTCTTACAAAGTGCAATAATGATACTCCGGCTGGATTCTTCAGAGCTGTGCTGTAAACATAGAAAGCTATTTTGAGTGCACCTTAGGTGCAGGTGTCCAATTATATTTCTCACACTTGTGAAGGTACGCTTGGGGGTGCACTGACCCCGACTCAGTCTGCCCCTCGCTGCAGCCTCGGGACCTGGAAAGGAAAGTGTGGATGACAAACAAATTGAACAGAAGCTTAAAGAAAAACCTTCTCCTTGTCGAAGGAAAAGGTTTCCTTAGCAATGAGATGTCCACCACTGGCCGTAGCTTCCTGCACCACCGGGCCGACTTTTTTTTTTTTTTTCCTCCGGATCACAGAGGTCATCGCTGGGAAACTTCACCGTCTCCCGGACAACGGCGGGGGGATGTCTCTGCAAGTCAGGTTTATGAGGGGTCGAGGATGCGGGGCGAGGGTTGGGTCAAGTCTACGTGAGGGGAATTTCGGTCCGTTTGATGAAGTGGGACATGGGGGGGGGGGTGGTTTTGCTCTTTTGCGATTTGTTTACAGCTTGTTCACGTTTCTCCGGTCCAGATGAATTGAAAACCTTTGATTTTTATTTCAGCTGTGTGTTTAGCTGTCTTTTTTTCTTCCCTGGCAAGAGAATAGTTTTGAGGGCTTCTGCTCATGTAGGTGTTTCAAAGTCCTCTCAGGTCAGCCGGAAGACGTTTCTTTTTTTTTTTTTGCTCAAATCAATACATACAGCCGCAAGAGTGTGACTCCTCTTGTTTCCGAGATATTCCTCCAAGCTTTTTCCGCAGTGTGCATTAAACAGAGGGGAAAACGGAGATTTAGCTTATGTTTGTTTCCGCTCACAGTTAAATTCCATCATGTCCTTTGCAGACATTGCAATCTGATGTGCCTCGAGATGGTTTGGCATTCGCCGAGCAGCGCCGGGAGGGAGCGGGTGTTGTGAATTTCCCCAGTACACTGATCTGAGGCTGCTGCTGATGTGACAGGACTGGCGCTTCGAAACACCCAGACACCAACAGGCGTTTGTCTTCTAAACGCTAAGATGGAAAGTTGTAATAAAAACAAGACGTAAGAGTCCTTTGTCCAAACCTTTAAGGAAAGGTTTGAAATATCGTCCAAATAGAATTCTCCACGTATCATAATATAATGCATTCCATTGTCCATTCAAGCTTTTTATCGGTAAATATGGTGGATTAATATTACAGCTTTAGATAACTCACATTTTTATCGCTCTAATGTTTTATTTGAATATGTACAGTAAGATCCCAAGCAATAACATTTTTACCTCATGTTGTGGTGCTGCGGCTGCCCTTAGCATTTCCCTGCCAACAACGTATAGTCCCTCATTATCCCAGTTGTCATTGGGTGAGACGGAGTGTTCACCCGGGACCGAGGGCACATATAGAGACACACAACCATTCACTCATTCATTCATTCGTACGCCACGGAGAAACATACAGCCATTCACCCTCGAATTCACACATCAGGGCAATTAGGGCATCCAATGAGAAACCGGTAAACCGGAGGGAAACCAATGCAGAGACAGGGACAAAATGGGGATTGTGCAAAGAAAGGCCCCCCTGTCAGAATCGAGCCACCTTCCTGCTGTGAGGGAGAAGTGCTAACCACTACGCTGCCGCTACTCTACTCTATTCTATGCTCCTCTATTCCATTATGTTTTTTACTGCTGTAGATGCTAAAAGTTGATTTTATTTGAACTATTTCCCATGCTGTTTTATAAGCACACCATCGCCCTGTCCTATGAGCAACGCAATTGTTCTAAAACAGAGTTGTCAAACCTACAGCCCACGGGCCAGATTAAACCCGCTTCCAGGCCTGCAAGATTATTTTACAAAGCATAAAAATGAGCTGCGATATTTTGATGAAAGAAACTGTTGCCATTATGCCATGATTTTACCTGAGAGAAGATTTTCTTTCATGTGGCCGCTGAGCTAAAAATGAGTATGACACCCCTGTCAAAACATCACCTTTTCTTTAAATCTGAAAAAAAATGTATATGTTCTTCTGCACAAATGTATTTTTACTGCTGATCCAGTTTGTCTTAAGAAGATTTTTTTTCTTTTAAAGAGATGCATGGTTTCACCATTACGGCTGTTTGTTGCAGCCAAAGAAACGCTACCTTGTCGCAGCTCTGTCGAAGTTTGTCGAATGGCTGGAGTTCAGTTTTACTTTTTTGTATTTTTGTGAACTCAGATTGCCACTCCCATGGGAAGAATCCCCGCGGACATCCTTAACACAGGCGCAACTAACGTCTGGCCGAGAAATATCATGGGATTTCAGATGTTATGCAGAGAGTGTGTGAGGTTGGTTGTGTCACAGATGACCCTTTTGGGGACAGGGATGCTAAAGTTGTTACTTGTGAGTACATCAATGGTATTAAAAAAGAAGAAGAAAAATACTGTCACGCAGATAGTTGTGAATTCACCGAAAAAAAGTAAATAGTTGCCTGGAGAGTGAAGGGGTTTGATGTTATAATAAGGGAACATGAAAACATAATAGAACATGTTAGAAACTCTTCCAAAACTGCTGCAAATGCGGGCTACAACAATTGACTGCACTAAAAATGTAATTAGATCACGCAGAGTGTAAGTGGCTTTTAAAGAGGCTGTTATTTTTATTCATTACTTTGGTACAAAGAGAAAAAACAATCAGGAGAAATAATTGTATAATGAATAATTCAAATTTGCTACACAGGACAGCTGTTGATTCCTGCATCTGGCGAAACAACCCCATGTTAGCGTGAACAGAGTGCAGGTGCAGCATTCCTGCACCCGCTCCGCTCTCCCGGGTAAGGGATCTGTTAATATGTGCGGCGCATCTCCGAAGTAGGGCTATGTCCAGGAGCGTGTCCTGGGGCGGAACTCATTCATCCATGTGAAGGTGCAAATATCTCTGGCCGTCACTGTCCTTTCACATTGCCCCGATGTGAAATAACGTGCTTAAAGCAAGTAATCGTTCTCTCCAGTGAAGTAGCATGGCCGAGGTGTATCATATGCTGCAAATATACTATTACAGTTATGGTACCCAAAACACTGGCGGATCAATGTTTCAGCACTCCGTCCCTGCAAATGTTTATGTTTCACCTCCAGTAGCCTCCTATGATGGCTCCAGCAACAAGCATTATGACTTATAACATCACTTGGTTTTGGACGAACACAAACAAGAGTGAAACATTAAGACCAGGGAAAAGGATTTAGATAGAGTTGGTTATGTTTGGAATATTTACAAGACTCCCGCGACTCGAATGACTTTTATACCTGATAATGAAAAAACATGCGTGTAAATGGCTCCAGGAACGCTTTTAGGAACATGTTTAATGCATAAAGAACACTTTTCCCTTGTCAATAACGTTAACTGTTGATGTTTGACGGATCAAAATCAGCACCAGGTAGGCAGTTCATGAATTATCATTAAAAATGAATGATGACTCACGAAATAATTAAGTTCATCCTTTAATTAAGAGCTGAAAGAAGGAAGATATGTTTTAATGTGAGCGGCCCAGACCAACGGGCACGCATTCTGCATCGACCTGATACCGAATCATCACAAGTTTTTTTTATGTTCTACTCAAGCTCTTTTACCGATGCAAACCCCAGGAGCTAACTCGTAGTACTCGATTGCTGAAACACGCTGACTTCCCTGTTGACATTGCAGCAGAGCCAACTTTTCTGTCGATGGCAGAGCAGGTGCCGCTGCATTCGGTAGGACAACTGAGACCAAGTTACGTTATTGAGGGCTGGCCAGGCTTTGGGTGTGTGGGTCTGTAACTTGCAAGCAAGGTAGTCCACCTGCAATAGTAAGTTCAGACTATGAAATTAATCAGAGGCGATCGGGTTTGGGGTCCTTTCCTGCTCGGACGACTGCTTGTGTCAATTTCTTGATAAAAAAAAAGTCAGTTTATTGGAGGCGACAAAGCCCCGACGTGTCAATGAGAGGGTGAATGGTTGCTTGTCTCGATTGGACATTTGAATGAGGGAGTAAATGATTGTAGGTCTCTGTACCTGTGTGATCACCTTCTTAAAATAATTACAAAAGCAATTTTTTTACCATTGTTTGGGGCCTAAATCAGCCCCTTATTCAACATATTGCTCAGTTTTTTGAGTTTTTATGAAAAACTTGAGAAAATGGTAACGTAACACAGTTAATAACGAATAGATGAGCTTTAATATAAACCAGAAAAAGGGGAAACCTGGTAGACAAGCAATCACCAGAGCGCTAATGGTGGCAGAGAGAGTATTTGTTGACGGTAGGGGTGAACAGGAATGGCGAAGGACATTCAGAAAGCGTCCAGAAAGAGCAGTGGATGGTGGAGCTGAGGGGAGAACAGCCCGGCTCATACGCTGTGAACTCTCCAACTTATCATGACCCAGTGGAGATTGGAAAAGTGATGAACTGAAACAGCAGAGGCTCTGCGAATACTCGGTGAAAACATTGCATGGTAGGAAAAAAATTGCTGAAAAAATCAAGTTGTAGTTTTGCAAATAGTGACCCTGTAAGATTTACAGTCTTTGGAAAATCTCAGTTTGAAACTAGACTGAGAGTTAAAACTCCAAAAACTTAGATGTGAGCAGGTTGGGGATGATGGTTCTTCCACGAGTCTTTTCCAAATCTTTCCAAGTCTTTAGTTCAGGGATGGGCGTTAGATTGGCGATAGTTCAGGGATGAGGTTCATGGCTGGTGAGGCACTCAAGTGATCACAATCAGAATCAGCGGCTCTTCGCAGCTGTTTTATGATCGCTCGGCACAAGAAACTAGTAACACACATTCAGTTGTTGACAAAAAAAAAAAACACTGTACATTGGAAATGTAGTTCATTTAGCATGAGTGTTTAAACATTTTAATAGCAACATACAGAGAGACAGAAATACGGTCTTTGTGCTGAGCATGCCATCAGTCACCTGTCACCGCGCAATCTATGTTGAGACTCAACAGTCCGTGGCCTCACCTCACGTCTCCTCTGAGTATTTGAACAGTCAAATTCAAAAATCCAGTGATTTTGAATAAAAGAAACAATCTAAAACTGGTGAAGTTGAATGAAAAATACCTTTACAGTGCAAATCGCTGACAAAGATAACCATTTAATTCTTTTTTTCATTTCACATTTTTCTCTTTCCAAGATTGGCAAGTGAGGCATGGCCTCTCCTGCCTCCCCTGGCTGCATGTCACTGCCTGAGTTGTACGGGTGGATTCAGGTGATTATTTTACGAAGGGGGTTATATGACTCGTGATGAAAGGGGGAATAGTTGTATGTCTTCAGTGCCGACCAGTCCAGGGTGGATCCCGCCTCTCGCCCAGTGACAGCCGGGATAGCCTCCAGCACCCACGTAACCCTGGGTCAGCGTAATAGATAATTAATGCACGAATGTTCAGAAATGACACAGACAATTTAGAAATGAGTCTCTTCCTGTATTAGAGGTGAAGGAATTCATTTTTGTTTGCAGTTTTCCTTCAAATCATACAATTCCACTGTGTTTTTGTGACCCTGTAGTTACAGAGACAGTAAGAGACAGTTTTCTTAGCACTAGATCAGTCAGTAGCAAGGACTGTGAAGTACCATTCAAATGTACCATAACTGGACAAAATACCATCTCTGTAAAAGGGTGCCCAACTTGGAATAGTCTTCACCTTTATAGCTTTTAAAAAAGAGCTTAAAAAATGGTTGAAATCTAATCAATCATGTAATCATCTGTAGACCTGATACTGTTATTTACTGAGGAACTTTTACATTGTCTGTAAATAGTGTATACATTCTATGTCCATGTCTGTAATTTTAATTATTGTCTAAAATGTATGAGGACTAAAGATGGGAAGTAGCCCATGGCTAAATCTGGCGCACACAAAGTAACTGTACTAAGTGTTCATTGATGTGCACTGTCCTCTCCAAATAAACTAATAAAGTAAGTATGTAAGTACAGATGTCAGTGTGCATACAGCTGCTGAGTGTCTGAGCATTTCTGCCTGTAAGCAGCAAATGCACACAGATAGCCTCTGTTTAAAAAAATAAAATAAAGATCATGATCCCGAGCGGGTAGATAACATAAGCCCGCTCCACTGATGTAACATGACACAGACAGATAGACAGGAACTGTATTTTTGCCCTTATTCTGTCTGTGAATTTTTATTTGCCTGTTTTTCCCCCCAGTTCTGCTCCACACTACGTTTCGTCTCCTGTTCATCTGCCGCAGCCACGTGTTCACTGAGTCTGTGTCAACCCTCACAAAACCGAAAGCTACGATTGCAGTGCAACATCTGGTCAATTTCTCAAAGTAAACACACGACATACGGTTCGATGTGTGTAATATCACTTTATTACATGTAGCAGCAGTAGAGGTGGACAAGACAGTGAGTGAGAGCGGCCATGTTGTTTGGTTTAGATACAGTGACACTTAGGAAAAGAAGCAGGGATGAAGATGTTGCGGTTATCTTCGGGAGTGAGGAAGACTGATAGGATCGGAACTGAGTCCATCAGAGGGACAGCACGTGTCAGATGTTCTGGAGATACGTGAACAGAGAAGGGATGGTGAATATATTGGTTGAAGGATGTAGAGGAGGGAACTGTCAGGCAGGAGGTCCAGAGGAAGACCAAAGAGAGGACATGAGGTTAGTTGGTGTGAGAGAAGAGGATGCAAAGAATCGGGTCAGATGGAGAAAGATGATTCGCTGTGGCAAAGAAGAAGTAGCAAAACCAGATCCACAATCCAACGTCCAGAGATGATGATAAAATGATTGTCTCAGTAATAAAATGTCTTAAATAAGAAGAGAATTGACTAAACTTTGAATAGAATTTTAAAAAAAGTCAAAAGAAAAAAAACGTTTGGCTGAGTGAATGAATCTCTCACAGGGCAACCAGTCTGAAGGGGAACGGATAACATCGACATTCCTGTATCGAGGAGGATTCTGTTGTGATGGAGCTGTAAACAGATGTGGTGGTAACCAGCTTTTGATGTGTTTGCTGGGCGAACTGGCAAAGAAGAGTGAGTAAAAAAAATGTTTTGCTGACCTGAAAATGAAATGCTAAAATCGATAACCTAACACACCTCTTCGGCCACTCGAGTTTTGGTTGAGCTTCGGCTTCCAGAGAGCTGCCGTGATCTCCGGCCGACCGGACTCGGGGTTACATTTTCCAGCTTTTCAGATCCAACAACTTGCCGCACCCTCTATTATGGAGCGCGAATCCCCATCAGCTCCATTTCTTCCTCAGCCTTTTCAGGTCTCTCGTCAGTGGATGCTGTTTTCCTTCAATCTTGGCCTTCAATCTAAGGTTTTGACAAAGGCTTCTTCATGAAAATAAAAAAAAAAAATCTGCCAAGCATCTCCTTAAAGGGAGACTTTATTGGACGTTTCCATTTAACTTACAGGTCGTCAGTAAAAACCAGACAGCGGCATAAAAGGCCTTTTGTGTGATAGAAGCGCTTTCATTGACCTCCTAGCAATTGAAAGAAATGGGACTTTCTAAAATAGAACATTTTGAGGGATTCATTCACCTGCTGACAGTGTATCTTTGCTCTTATTCCTTCTCTGTCAATCAGCGTCTCAGCGCTGCTCAAAGGCTGTCACGGCAACCGGCGCGGCACTCCTATAAAGTTATTTGCCTTCGGGCCACCTTTTCCTGTCCTTTCACTCAATTTTCTTCTTTCATTAACCTAATCGCTCACAGTCTGATTCCCCCCCCCCCTTTCCCCTTCGCCAGTCCTCTGGCCCGTCCTGGAGGGAAACGTTGTGAAGGTGAGTCGGCCGATTAGCGTCCGGCTGATGTACTGTCCCCCTTCCAGATACGACCTCTATTGCATCCCGCTGGAACCCCCACCCCCACCCCCACCCCCAGCCCCACCCCCAGCCCCACTGTTCGCATAGGCACCCAGTGGAAGCGAAGCTGGACGGACGGACGAGATGCAGACGCTAGGAATCCCATGAGGAGAGCAGGACGAAAAAATTACCACGCAATCGAGAGTTTGTGCAGGGGGAACGCAAGAGGAGACAAGATTCTGACGCCATTTTAAACTGAAGTAGATTCTTATCAGCCAGCAAAGGGAAAATACTTAAAAAAAAAAAAAACAATGTGCAAAATCAATTTAGCTTTTTAAAGGTAAAATGGTGAGGTTTTAAATTGATAGACAGCTTAAAAAAAAAAGAAAAAAAGGATTTAACCATATACATTTTCTTTGCTTTAATTCTGTGTTGCTGTGTTTATTAGTCAATAATGAAAATATAACTGTTCGTTTCTTGCAATTTGTGTGATAGAAAGAAATGTTCTCTCGCAGATAACTGGCCAGCGTGATAGGAACCAGGTAAACACATTACTTGATGATAACTCTTCGACTCTGGCTGAAGAAATAAGGCTTTTTATACACTTTTCACTTTGAGGAAAATGAGTAATATTTATAACCCATAAGTATAAAATTATTTTTCTTTGTTTTAAATCACAACTGAATGACTCCATGATTTATGAATCACATATTTCCCTCTACTTATTGTGATTTTCACATCCCCGAGGTATGACAGTTATTTGCCAATGGGAGCTAACTTTAGCTGTAAACAATAACACTCAAGGCCTGTTGCTAAGAAAGTTCCCATCATAGCAAAAGGCCTTGAGAGTTATTGTATGTAATTAAATAAGAAGAAATATATATGAAGACCAAAGAAAAGATTTATGGACACAGTGAGAAAGGATATGAAGTTAGTGTGAGAGAGGGGGATACAGACAATAGTGTTAGACAGAGAAGGGTTACCACTGAAGGGAAAAGTATAAAACATCCTTCTTTGGCACACATTAATTTCCTATGGAGGATTACAAAACATAAAGTTGACACACAGAAAGGGAAATAAAACAAATACACATCACTTTTTTTTTCTCTGAATTCTGAAGACAATGGAGGTCGAGCATTATCATTAATTATACATTCTTATTTGTTGCCATTAGATAATGCAGCCTCAGGGCGGCACAGGCCAGTGTCTTCCTGAGGCGGTCCCAAGCCCGGATAAATGCAGAGGGCTGCGTCTGGAAGGGCATCCAGCGTAAAACTTTTGCCAAAACCAAATATGCGAATCAAACCTAAAAATTTCATGCCGGATCGGTCGAGGCCCGGGTTAACAACGATCAACATTGGTGCCGATAACCTACAGGGTACCAATGGAAATTGGGCTACTGTGGGTCGAAGAAGGAGAGGAGGAAGGCGTTTTCGGAAGCAGAGAGAGAAGAGGAAAGGCAAGAGTATGGGACTGAGAGTAGGGACTTTGAATGTTGTGACGATGACAGGTAAAAGTAGAGAGTTGGTTGACGTGATGCAGAGAAGGAAGGTGGATATACTGTGTGTCCAGGAGACCAGATGGAAAGGTAGTTAGGCTAGAAGCCTGGGAGCAGGTTTTAAGTTGTACTATCATGGTACTGACAGGAAGGAAAATGGAGTAGGAATTATCTTGAAAGAAGAGTTTATTAGGAATGTTCTGGAGGTGAAAAGAATGTCGGATAGACTTAAGAGTCTGAAACTGGAAATTGAAGGTGTGATGCTCAATGTTGTCAGTGGCTATGCCCCACAGTAGGATGTGGTGAAGAAGAAGCGTGATGGTGCCCATTTTTAAGAATAAGGGGAATGTGCAGAATTGCAGTAACTATAAAGGGATAAAGTTGATGAGCCATACAATGAAGTTATGGGAAAGAGTAGTGGAAACTAGACTGAGAGCAGAAGTCAGGATTTGTGAGCAGCAGTATGGCTTCATGCCTAGAAAGAGTACCACAGATGCAGTATTTGCTTTAAATATGCGAATAGAGAAGTACAGAGAAGGTCAGAGGGAGCTGCATTGCACTTTTGTAGACCTAGAAAAAGCATACGACAGGTTGCTGAGAGAAGAACTCTGGTTTTGTATGAGGAAGTCAGGAGTAACAGAGAAGTATGTCAGACTGGTCCAGGACATGTATGCTCGAGTGAGATAGTGATGAAGTGTGCTGTAGGTGTAAAAGAGAAGTTCAATGTGGAGGTGGGACTTCATCAGGGATCAGCTCTGAGTCCCTTCTTATTTGCAGTGGTGATGGACAGGCTGGCAGATGAGGTTAGACAGGAATCTCCATGGACCATGATGTTTGCAGATGACATTGTGATCTGTAGGGAAAGCAGGGAACAGGTTGACGAAAATCTTGAGAGGTGGAGGTTTGCTCTAGAAAGGAGAGGAATGAAGGTTAGTTGCAGAAAGGCAAAAGAAATGTGTGTAAATGAGAGGAACCCGGGTGGAACAGTGAGGCTACAGGGAGTGGAGATCAAGAAGTTGGAGGATTTCAAATACTTAGGGTCAACAGTCAAGAGCAACGGAGAGTGTGGAAAAGAGGTTAAGAAACGGGTTCAAGCAGGTTGGAATGGGTGGAGTAAAGTTTCAGGGGTTCTATGTGATAGAAGAATATCAGCCAGAATGAAAGGAAAGGTGTACAAGACAGTGGTGAGACCAGCGATGCTGTGGTTTGGAGACAGTGGCACTGAACAAAAGACAGGAGGCAGAGCTGGGGGTAGCAGAAATGAAGATGTTGAGGTTCTCTTTGGGAATGACGAGGATGGATAGGATCGGGAATGATTCCATCAGGGGGAAAGCACATGTTAGACGTGTTGGACAGAAGGTCAGAGAAGCCAGACTTCTGGTTGGGTCATGTACAGAGGAGGGATCGGGACTATATTAGTAGACGGATGCTGGAATTGGAGATGCCAGGCAGGAGGTCTAGAGGAAGACCGAAGAGAAGATTTATGGACGTAGTGAGAGAAGATATGAAGGTAGTTGGCGTGAGAGATGAGGATGCAGAGAATAGGGTTAGATGGAGAAGGTTGATACGCTGTGGCGACCCCTGAAAAGGGAAAAGCCGAAAGGAAAAGAAGATGAAGATTTTTTGCCATTAGATAAATGTCATCCACAAGAATGTTCAAAAACATTTCAATTGCAAAATGAATTACACTATACTAAATGTTCCAATATAGTCTACATTTATTATTGCTGTCTGTTGCACTCACAACAGGGCTTTACAGAAAGATGAAAACTATTCTGAGGTGAAGAGTATGTCAGCTTATGAGAACTCTGCATTTCTGGACTGTCATTGAAATTTGTTAAACATTAGGAAAATGCATATGCACAATCAGCATGTTATTCGACTTGGTCTCAATGTGTTGTGTTGTGCTGGTTTGCAACCTTTATATTTATGGCCTGTAATTTGTGTATCCAACAATTTTTTTTTCTTTATTCAAAATGTGGCCAGCGTATTTTCCGTTTTGAAGACAAAGCCAGTGGCCACTGCACAAGGAAGTCCCATCAATAATGGATGCCGGTCCAGAGGTAAGCTCACATGCAAGGTTTGCAACTGACGCAATTGCAATGGCATGCACGTTCTCTCCCCCACACTCCCACATTTTCTCAATGAAAAAGATAGAAGAAGCATTTTAAATCATTATCATCATAATATAGCCCGGTAAAAGGATTATCCCATTTAAAAAGAAACATACACGCTTTAAGAGTATCCTCATGGCACACATCCTAAAGTAAACAGCATGGATCCATGGAGGATTTTTTCTTTTTTTATACTTAAATATACCCAGTTTGTTTCAAATCTATTCTTTATTGTGCGTTTTTCATGATAAATTATTCAGAAATTCATTTTTCCGTTAGATTGCTGAGACGAAGATGCCTGTGACCCAACCATCTCTGCACGTCGTTTGCGAGCGCCCCCTCGCGAAACACGGTAAAATAAAAACCGTGAGGAATGATCGCAATCGCAGAATTAGATTACCTTCTCCATTTATTATTACGATAAATCACTGCGTAATAAAATACAGCGAGACGTCTGAATGCAGACCGCACCTGTGATTGCCGGCCATAATGCAGAGCAGAGTCCGGAGGCCACTGAGAGTCTAATCAGGCTTGACTACGATCCATCACAGGAAAATCAAACCGGCCCTGATATAGCAGTTATTGAATAAAACAGGATATAAATGCAAGCGACTCATCATTTGTGAAAGGATTTTGCAACATTATATGGATTGACTTCTCTTACAACTCTTTTACAGACTTCTCAAGTGTGTGAGGTGGAGGGAGTTTCAAACTTCCCGATGGTTTTCGGACACGTTTTTTTTTTTTTTATTATTCACCACGGTGTTCACCGGGGAGTTGTTTTCTCTCCATTACCTTATTGGTTTATGCAAAGCAGAGCGGAAGAAGCTGCTGGGATGCCAGTGTGAGTAAAGCCCACATGCATGCCATTAAGTGTTGAAGGCTCCTCTGGTCTGCAGCCATTAGTCTTCTTGATCACTTTCGTGTAATATTTGGAGAGACGCCAGAGCCCTTGTCTCGAAATGTTTCGTGAGTTCCACAAAAGAGGAGCAGGTGAGTCACATCCTGCCATCCTTTTGTCGGATCAGACTGGATTTACTTTTCATACTCAGGGATTTTCCTCTTTGTTTGTGTTCTAGTCACAGTGTAAGCTGCGAGGCACAAGGGTAAAAGCAAACCTTTTCTCTCAAAACATTTACGCATTTGAGTTCGGAATCAGTTCCTGGTTATGATGCTTGTTTAACAGACATTTGGTCATTATTTTTCTTAACTACTAAATATTATATTTTTCATTTTGGACGTCACAGTGACACTGCGCTTCCGCCTTGCTGCAGAAGGGTAGTTGGTGCTATTCTGTGTGTAGTCGCCATGTTTCCCCTGGGTTCTCCGTTTTCCTCCCACAGTCCATGAACATGCACCTGACCCGAAATTGCCCAGACATGTGAAAGAGGGAGTAAATGTTTGGATGTCTCTATATGTGGCCTGCAATCATCCCAGAGGGAACCCCGCCTTTCGCCCAATGACCCCAACCCCCACGACCCTGAGCGCAAGGTTAATGGTATAAATAATGAATGAATGAATGAATAATAGTATTTTTAATCATTTGAATGATTGATTTAATTCCCACCTGATTTGACATAATTTATCTGATTTTATAAAAGTGCAATTTCAGTATAAATTAGAAAGAACATTTCTCATTTTCCGATGAGTTCCTTGTTTTGTGCTTGTTTTAGTTGATTACTTACAGATTCTTGATCATCGTTAACAGCTTTCCCGGCTGAAACTGTCATGGACGTTCCGCCCATTCCCGATCCAGTGTGACGTACATAATGTATGTTGTGTGCATCGCCTTTGCGGAGGATCTCCCTCAAACTGGTTTGCACTGGTTTCCAGGTGGTGGTAGTTACGTACTGGTTTCCTGCCTTAGAGCTCATGTTGTTGTTTTCGGTTCCTAGTCGCGAGCATGGGGTTTCTAGGTTTCAATACTGTTTTTCTTTACGTCTTTTATTAAGGCCAGTTAAGATAAGACAAGCCCCATGTTGTGCATTTGGGTTCTCTGTCACTGGTCTTTCATTAGATTGACCTCTCGGGGAAACGCACCACTCAACACCATGTGCAGGAACTTGAGCGTTTTTTTTTCTTCCCCTGATAACATTTAACCAACCGATTAGAAAGCTTGATCATCACCAAAGTCACGGTTTTCACTGACGTTATGGTCCTTCCGTTACTCAAAACCAAATGTAATTATTTCAGTTTAGTCATTTTTGCGCCACCAAATAAATCAAAATTAACCCTGCAGTCGCTCTGAAAGAAGTCCTCAGACCACTGGAACTTCTCCATGTCTTCTATAACCACTGAGGAAATGTCTCAGAGGTCTGCACGTGTCCCATCTGGTGCCTCTGGTGGGATTAAAATCTAAGCTCTTTGTATATTTTCTTTTTATACGATTGATCATAGAATTAAAGTACGATCTAATCAATGCAAACAAAGAGTTGTGCTCACACCACCAGAGTCTTACTTTCATTATTGACGTAATTAAATCTTTTTCTGGAGACATGTAAATGTGAGCTGTGTAGGCAATGCCTGACTGGGGTCCATACGTTGTTCTTTTAATTGAGTATGAGTGTCAGTCTGCATTTGACAGTAATATTTTGAAAAACAAAGACATTTATTTTGAAAAATAGGATAAAGTGTAACTAATAATTGTGTGTCTTAAAAAAAAAAAACGATTTAATAAGTATGATTAAATGAATAATTTTCATTGCTGCAGTAAAGTAATTTTCCTCAATTAATAGAATATTTTATTTGACAAAAATCACTTTAATGTTTTCAATTTGTTTTTGTTGGGTGGAATGAAAAATGATGTTTTCATTTATAAAAAAATTGACAGGCTTATTGAGGTGTTTGTGCACACTTCCCACTTCCAGGGGCTATCATGAATGTTGGAGTCAGGTCAGAAAATAAATTGATATCCAATAAAAAAATATATTTTTGTTCTTTTTGCATGACCAAACTCATTGACGGCCTTAAATCATGAAATCATTTCTTCCTCCTTTTCTCCCAGCTGTTCCCTTCAGGGGTCGCCACAGCCAATCACCTGCCACCATATAACCCTGTCTTCTTCTCTCACACCTTCTCCTCTTTCCCTCCATCCACAAATCTCCTCTCGGGTCTTCCTCTTGTCCGCCTGCCTGGTTTTCCAACCTCAGTAGCCTTCCGCCCAGATCTTCACTATCCGTCCTCTGTATACATCCAAACCATCCCATCTGACTACATCACCAGAACATCTAACATGTGCTGTCCCTGTGACGGACTCCTTCCTGATCCTTTCTATAAAATCATTATTCAGTGCACTTCTACTCCAGCCCTTCCATGCGGCTTTAAGAAACTTAAAACCTCACATTGATCCTCATATCTCATCACCGAAATCCCCATTTTCGTAGTTGAGGGACAGCATCTGAAACCCGCTAGCGTTGTGCCGCAACGCAGGGCTACTTTTTCAGTTTTTCACTTGCGGGGGGAAGTGACAGTAAGAACTGCCCCCCCACCCCTCACCCCCGAGTTGTGTTTGTAGATCTTAATTGTGCTTTTCTCCAAACCCCCCATCACCACCACCTCTGCACATCATTGCTTATCTTGTTTTATTTTATTTCCAACATTTATTCGTTGATTGAGTTTTGGGTTGTTTTTTTTTCAGTCTTTCCAGTTCCCAGAAACAAATAGTGTCACACATAAAAATTAATTGTCAGATTAGCATAAACGCATCGTGTAGACACCTACACACCACTGTAGGAAGCAAGCGTTGCTGCTCTTAATGTAGGCCGATACACAAACGCACAATCCAGTGCATCCCAACAGGGTCGCTCTGGCAGTAGTTGAGAAAGGAGTTTGTGTCTCTTCGTGTCTCTTCGTGTCTCTTGCGGATGAGGGGGAGAGAAAAAAAAATTGTGTATAACAAATAGGCTGATCTAAGAACAGCATCAGGGGGATTTGGTGAACAGAGCAGTGGGGGTGAGGTTCACCCACATTGTTATCCCTCTAGAATATATCCCCCCCACACACACACACACAAATACACACACCCCACCCTGCACATCCCTCCTTGTTATCACTATGACGATCAGGAAAGAAAAGGGGAGGGGAGGCGATGGGGATCGAGGCTCTTAGAAGTCAGATAAAAGGGCCCAGACAATCCCTCTGCTCATCTGACTTGTTTTTAATATCAAGAGGGAATATATCATAAGCTGTGTTGTCTTGGCTACACGAGGGATGGTCTTTGAGTTAGGATCTATTAGGAGGCATCTGTGTTCATTTGGGAGCGTGGAGAAGTTGACGGGAAAGACGGGAGCGAGGAGAATGGGAAAAGAAAAGCCATGAACACTTCTTAGTCTGACACCTTTGTTTCAGCAGCGGCAGGGGTGTGTTTGCCACGGACATGCAGGTTCACATGCATTATACACGTCCGTACGTAGCATCAGAAGGGCTGAGAAATAGCGGGGGGGGGGGGTAGAAAGAGAATCGGACGGGCGTTATGAAACAAAACCAAGAGAACGCGCTTTGATATTCATTTCTCTGTGGATCTGATGGTGATATAACACATGATCTAAATTTTTCATACCAGATGAAACGCTGTATGTAGGCTACATACCACAGCACTGAGCCGACAGTGAGACAGTAATGCTAGCCCTCTTCTTGGAAAAAAAATAAAATAACATAAGCAGCAGAAGATCCCCTTGTTTCCATGGTAAAGAGAAAAAAAAAAAGCAGGTTTGTTTTGTGGCCATTGTGTCCTCTCTTGCACCTCAGCATTACACTGCCAGACGTCACTCTTTTTTTTTTTACCTCCATTGTTATGCTCTTTTCTATAGGAGCCTGGAGACGGCGACGTTTGAAAGCAGTTCAGGTAGTCGATTGCAGTGGCTGGAAACAAACGGCATCGCCTGAGGATGTACTTAGAAAGCGAGGTCATTTCTTTGTATAAGCCGAACCCTAATGTTCATGTCGGTTCTTGTATAATTGCACCCAGCGTCCGTGAAATGTTTTCCAGTCTGACAGAGCCCGCGGGCTCATTTTCATTCCTCTTTGCCAGGCATGTAAGTATTCCAAAAAAATGTAATTAAATTTAGAATTGAATAATTTTATTAAATATACATGTGTATAAAAATATGTTGTTTAATTATTTTAAATAGATTTTTTTTTCCGTCTAACAGAATAGAAATATCCAATACTGAAAAGGGAAAAAAATCAATAATGTCTCAATAACAAATATTTATGCTGCATTTATTTTTTGTTTTTATGTCATGTAAGAGTCATCTCACGAGTCGCTCATGAAAATATCCACCTTTTGAATTTCTTGCTACAAGATGATACCACCTCATACCACAGTTTTGCAGTGACAGTCCAGCATCTTTTCAGCACAACTTAAATCGGAAATATTGGGCAGCTTCTTCTTAGCTATATTATATATTATATATTATGTATTATATCTGCTCATCTCCGATACAATCAACAACACACTCAGTCAATTTTACTTTGAATGAATGCAAGCAAATCAGTGGAAATGTGGTGTTCGTCATTGTTTCCCAGTTTGCATCCCTCATTTTATTTGTTTTATTTTTTGATGGAAATACTGCTAATGCTAACCCTACATTGTTAGGCTGTTGGTAACCATGTTTTCAGTTGTGTTGCACCTCTGCCACAAATCGACAGTATTAATGTTTCGAGACCTGACTATTGCTGAAAACGACTGGTCGGTAAGCATGAAGTGACACAGGCTTTCTTGCCGTTTTTCAACGATCAGCGTTGTGAGTGTAGCAGGGAGGAATCCTCCAGCTGATTGTCACGCAGACATATTTCACCACTCGATCGGATAGGAAAAAAAAGAAATCTTTTTCATTGCCTCCATCAGCATGGGGTTGAAAAAAAACTAAAGACTGAATTTGCAGGTCTGCACACACTGCTCTCTTAACAATCTCCCCAGGATTATGAACCATACTTCTCACCTAATCCTGGTCTCACCGGATGGACAGCAAAGCTCACGCTGCCCTCAGACTCAGGTCTGAATGTCACAGGAAATCCCTTTCTTTGTTGTCACTGAACTTGATAATTCTTCCTCCTTTTTTTAAGGAGACATCTGAAATGTTTAACATGCAACTTGTAAAGCAGCCAGGAGTCATGTTGTCTGAACTTGAATGGAGGTTTTATCCAATACACGGTTGTATTTTTTATCCTACGATTATTAGTTTTGTGTAGTGGAATGGCATCGAGAGTAGACATTTAATATTCTTTGCACAGGGTGTGTTACAGCCAGGAATTTCCCGTGAGATTAATAAGGTTATTCTTATCTTAATCCAAAGGAAACTGGACCGGGCCAGAAGAATGCAAATTTATCCTATCTGTTTTTGGGTTGGGGCCAGTTAACTTAATTCATCTTCAGATCCTCATGTTAAGGAAAAACCCTACAGTCGAGAGTTTGCCTCCAACTTTTTTGTAGCGGCGGGTCATTTCCTGTTTCAAGATGGCAGTGCCCCCACGAATAAAGGTGAGGCACGGGAGATTATTTTTTAAATGGAGTGCAGAGCCCTGGCAGCAACCCTATCGAACACCTATGAAATAAAAAGAAATGGGGAGTTACGACCTGACACTGCTGACCCTGGCTGGAATGTGGGGCAGCAGTCAGTTTTGGACCCTGTTGGAAAAAGCCTTCACTTTCAACGCTCAAATGTTGACAGATATTTTATTAAATCTTTATGTTGCTAAACTGCGATTGTTTGTCGGGAGACGGAAATGGGAAAAACACCCCCGCAATATCAGATCGGAAGAG
>CAAKHD010013239.1:110752-144327 GCA_901007705.1 Fistularia tabacaria | reverse complement strand
GTTCTTCCGATCTCAGTCAGTTTTGGACCCTGTTGGAAAAAGCCTTCACTTTCAACGCTCAAATGTTGACAGATATTTTATTAAATCTTTATGTTGCTAAACTGCGATTGTTTGTCGGGAGACGGAAATGGGAAAAACACCCCCGCAATATCTTCTGTTCACTCGGGTGAGGGTAAAGCACTATTCAGTGTAAAGCACAACATAAGTGGACCCCATTTACTATCGATGAAGATTGATATGGCTTTATTTTTTATCTCTTTTTATTACTCTCACTATTTTTGGCCTTACTTATTTATCTATCTCTTTATTCATTGGTCTATTAATTTTTTTTTATTTTATTTTATTCTATTTATGTGCGTCTTATCTGTTTCTCTGTTTTAAAATATTTGGTAATTTCATATTTTTCAATCTATGCAATTATTATTACCTAAATCCCCTTTCTGTTTGTTTTGGGTTTTTTTTTACTGTCGATGAAGGTTTGAAATGGCTGTTTTATTCTTTGTCTCTTCTATTGTTCTCACTATTTTTGGCCTTACTTATTTATCTACATATTTATGTATTTGTTCATTGATTTATTTTATTTCATTTCTTTTATGTGAGCTGTATCTGTCGTGTTTCTCTGTTTTAAAATATTTGGTAATTTCATCTGTTTCCGTTTTGTATCATTATTTCAATCCCCTTCCATTTGTTTTTGTTTTTGCTTGTTTGCTATCGTTAAAGCTTGATATGGCTCTTGTATTTTTTTTCTGTTTTTATGACTCTCACTATTTTTGGCCTTACGTATTTATCTATCTCTTTATCTGTTTATTTTATTTTATTTATGTGAGCTTTATCTGTCATGTTTCTCTGTTTTGAAATATTTGATAATTTCATATTTTTAAATCTATATTGTTATTACTACCTCAATCCCCTTCTTTTTGTTTTATGTTAGTTTCAGTGTATGTCGTCATTAGAATTGTGGTGCCTATACTCTCCTTCCAATATTATTTGCCGACTGAAACCGCCCCTCTGTGTTTTGTGTTTTGTTGTTGGGACATTCAGGGAAAATTTACATCGGGAAATAAAAAGTGCTTCCATTCCTGAGACACATGCACAACAGAAGTTTGTGTTTCGTACGTGACAAATGAATCCTCATGTCGTCCTTCGGATTCAAAGCTGGAAGTGACAAGAGACCTAACACTCTCAGAAGAAGAAAACAAAACGGAAACAATATGAAGGTCTCAAATGTTATATTCAGTAAATGGTTTTAACCAAATCTTCAGCACAAGGCGTTCAAGCCTTTTGTGTTTCTGTATCAGTTGGACCCCAAGAGATGTGTTCCAACAGAAGCAGGCCATATGTTGCTTTCTGATGGCATTTTGTTTTTCTCTCATTCTCAGATGAAGATATAGATCCCCTGAGAGCGTGTGTGTGTGTGTGTGTGTGTGTGTGTGTGTGTGCGAAAGAGAGCGAGCGGGAGGGAGAAAGTCAGAGTGTGAGACGGACTGTGCAAGAGTTTGTGGCAGAGGTTCACCACAGCTGCAGCGTTTATCCTGGCCGGCACAGGGGAGGGTCACCCAGAGCAGAGCGTATGCCAGCGTGCCACAGCTGTGATCATCTGCACGGTAAAGTGGGTCTCCCTTGGGAACGAGCCGGCGCTCTCTCAAGGCTTTATGTAGGACACAGCACATCGATGTCACCCATGCATGACCACCTCTTGTGTCTTAGACCCACGGAGGACACATGGGTCCAGGGATAAGCCTCATCTAAGGTCATTCTGAACACTTTAGATGATCAACCTATCAAAGGCCGTAACATAATAAACCAGCTGGGAATACAATGTTACACAATTCTCTTGACAAAAAAAGTATGGCATGAGGACATCATAGCAGATTTCTATTGAAATGAATAAACAATTTTGTAATTATCAATTTTGAAAGGCTTCAAACTGCTCAGTACGTTTATATATGGATGTCACATATTGGGTTTATGTGATCTTCAAATCCTGCCTCCTGGGGATTGTTTTTTTTTTTTTTACCATAATTTTAAACTTGAGATTTTTCTTAATATTCATTTATGTAAATGTGAACAAATAACGTTAAATTAACCCAATTTGTGCGTTGGTATTAAGTATTGCTCCATCGGTACCAAGCAAATGGTTTCCTATGTCTCCCGTGTCTTCCATTCCCCAACCATCCTTGAGAGTCCTTGAGAGTGACTGCATTGACACCAGTTCAATGTGTTTTAAAAAATCCCTATCACTCGTATACAATATATTTCTTTAGCGTAAGTTTAGCTACCTATTTTTAGATTCAATTCATCCTCACGTATGCAAGTAGAAATTCTTATCTTTTACAATTATAGATAAACAAAAACTCCTTGCATCAATGATTAGGCTCTTTTAAAAAAGAGCTACCAGAAGTAAAGACATTGCCTTTTTTTTTATCCTTTCAAATTTACAGTTTCTACAGTCGACCCAGAATTTTAAATAAACACACACATTTATTCAGTGAACATAGAGGGGTTGTTATGGGCAACTGCGAGCCCCATAATGCCGGGCCGCCATAACAGAGCTCCTCCTGTACTTTTTGCCACAGCGACACACGATGCATTCATCCGCAAAGCGAAGCGTCTGAAAACAGACCGCACCACTGAAATCGCAGTCGGGCTGTGTGCAGTTTGCCCCCCCCGCTTTGAAATTTTTACCAGATCTTTTATCCTGCTCTGGGAGCAACCAGCCCGCAGGCACAATGGCCACAACCCATGAGGAGGCTGGGTGCTGGCGTCTGGCACTGTCATTGGGCAACTGTACTTCAAGTAGACCCTCCAGCCTCCTAGATGACCTCCTGAATGTCTTTAGAACCAACAAACTTCCGTCACTGATCTCCTAAATACACATTTTGCATATTGTGTGTGTCTGTTAGACTAGGTGTCTGTTTACAGACTTCTTCCAAACTACTTCACCGTGGGCTCCGGGGAAATTTTGCACTTGTTCATGTGATTTTATGTTGTATAAAAAAGTGAAAAAAAACACCTTTGTCCTTAAAAAACTCCCAAGTTGAGTTTGATGCTAAATGAAATTGTTGCCAAGAACGATATAAGGACTTTTATTTCAAGTGGTTACCACTTAGAGTGAGGATTACCTGGAGCACTCTGCTTGACAGCCACTTTCTGTCCACTTCTACCTGACTATGGTTACGAGGTAATGGTGATGTGAGTGAGGTCTGACAGTTCATGGTTATAATTTAAAGCGAGTGATGTTGACAGGGCGCCTCAAAAAACAAGGAAATTGTTTCTCAGCAGGACAAGCTTCTCCACTGTATTTCCTACATGGGCAAAAAAGAAAGACCAGAAGTTCCGGTGGATAGAAAGAGGACATGGAATATAAGGAAACAGAGAAAGGGGGGGGGGGGTATATTTGCGCTGACATTTTAGAATTAACATTTTAGTGTGTCGGAACAATTCTGCCTGGCTGTGACATTATCAGGGTCGACCTCTTTTACTATTCCTCCTCTCGGTCTGCTGTCTGCAGTACAGTCTGCAGATTCAGAGGCATCTGCAGAGCTACTGTACTTTACTGTGCTTTCAAACATGTATCTTTTATGACATAAAAAGGAGGGCTGACCTTGCCCCCAGCTGTGTTTGTGAATATTACACATGACACAATTAGAGTTCAGCAAAAAAAAAAGTACATCCTCCCCGCAGCCTGTGCATGTATTTTTAACACAGTGTTTCAAAGACACATCCTCGACCGTCAGGCCGACACCAAAGCGAGAGAAAAACCCACAGCCCTTAACTGCACACGGTGCTTTTGAAGGAGAGCTGGTGTACGTTATGTTGTTAAGAGGCCGCTGAATATAAACACACACCATCGGCTTGTCATCCCAGCAGGGTCCACGGCCTCTTTATCCCGTCTGTGAACGGAGCCTCCTCATGTCCCTTAGCTTAATGTGCTCCCTGAAGTCATTATCTGCGTGATCAAGGGCAGGATTGGATAAAGGCCGCTTGCGTTTAACCCATGAGAGTGCAAAACGTGGGGGCCGGGAGGCTAACGGCGGTGGGTGCGGCGGGAGGATCGACAGGGTCACGTCAAAGCGTGGTCGACATGGCTGCGCAGCTGAAGCGACAGCTGGAAGGAGCCTCCTGTGTGTGTCCGTGTTTGGCCTGAGAGGACTTCATGAGACGGAGTGAGAGATGCTCTTTTGACACGGCATTAATATAGCAAAATTCTTCCTAAGTGAGAGAGGGGGTTTAGTTCAGACCTGTAACTGCTTTCTAAACGGGTGAATTTACTCTGAGAGTAAAGAACAATGCAGCTTACAACAAACAAAGGACGGATATTAATGCCATCTGCTAGCTTTTGTATTTACAGTTACAGGAAAGGAGGAAATCCAGGATACTGCAATGGTTGGTGGAACACGTCCACCAGGTTTTTCTGAAACGCCGTGTTATGAATGACTAGCCGGCCTTGGCATCAGGAAAAACAAACATTTTTTGCATCCAAAATGCCTCCTGATGCCCTTTGTAGGAGGCTATTTTAAATTTCTGCCATCATACTACTACCAAATACAACACTAGTTGGTAACTCTAGGCAGCTCCTGTTAATATTTATTCAATTATGCACCATTTAATTTCCATTTCAACTGTATATTTTGTACATAATAATTTATCATCTGTACATTTTCTCTTGTAAATTACGTCCAAAGTTTCCATCGAAAGTTTTTTATCCCATTAATGCATATATTAATCTGTATAATATGTACATAGTAATCAATCTGTAAATCACCGGTATTTCATTGACATGACACACAATTGTCAGACTGATAAATTATTTAATGTATTTATTCTATCTGCACCTGCTCCTTTTTTGCACTTCTGGTTAGATGCTAAACTGCATTCGTCGGCCTGTACTCGTGCAGCGTAATGACAATAAAGTTGAATCTAATCTAATCTTATCTAATCCATTGCTGTGTGGTACGACTCGACTCAATAAATGGAGCAATGCAAATGAGTAAAATATCCCACACGCTAATTTGTTTTGCTAGAACATCTATACGTTTTTTTCAAAATCAATATTTGAATGTTTAAAAAAACGTGCCTCCACACTAATTGGACATCTACTAATTATCAAAAGCCAAAAATTAGACACGGCTCTGCACATTCATAATGCATGTGAGCCTTGGGCCGGCAGGGTTATGGAGAAATTGCAGAAAATAACCCAAAAGCTGTGATGTGTGTATATTGAAGAACCATCATATCAATTTTCCAGTGAAACAATAGCCCCGTATAGAGGGTGCAGTGGGTCGTTGAGTTTGTGGGTTATAGTGAAAATGCTTTGAATTACATGCTGTGGCCTTCACTGCCACAGCATCTCAACTTCTTCTGGGAGATTTTGAGACTTTCATTTAGTCTATACCCATTTCATCAAACCACCGATAGAAGGAATATCTTTGGGGAAATGGTGTCCATCTCTGTATCGGACTTTCTGGAATACGAGAGGAGTTTTAAGCCTCTCTGGCCGCTCACGGCGGCCACACATCTCACTTTCAATCTGTCGCTCCTCAGCGCATCAGAGGCGAATCCATTTCCTGTGCCTGCCGCTCATCCTCGTCACAATTAGCCGCGCTTTGTTTGCGCTAAATGCGTTTTTCCGATCTTTCCAATTAGGAAAACTGGCAGCAGAAAAATGAGTAAATAGGGGACGAAGATGAGGAGCACCTAGCTCTATCACCGCCGCCTAATCGGTGCAATTTCGTCTGGTTTGTATGACATGGCTACGGGGTGATAGAGGTAACAAATAGATTAATTGTATGATTACTCCATCTGTTTTCATTCATTTGTGCAAACAGTATTTCACTGCTGTGTTTGTTAAACCAATACTGGAGGCATACAGTGACATGAAGATGCAATGTTTTACACTATCCATAATACTTCTTTTCTTTTTTTTTTTTAAATAGCCTGTTTTCCCCCTTTTGGAAATGTTCATTTTTATCACTGGCTTTCCCCAAGTCATGCCTCTCAGCCATCTGTGCACTCTAAAACTGCAGTCGTACCGCTCATTTCGTCAACGGCAGACATAAACATTCACGCGAAACATATGTACAATTGAATATTCACACCTCTGCTCATTATACAGCGCTCCTCCCTCTACATATCATGCACTGCAAAGTCCCCCCGCTAACTTAATGAGTCATTTGTATTTGCACATGGTCGGTTCTTAGCTTCTTCTTTTACCACGAGCCTTCTTGTGATGCTTGGAGTCCAGGACTGGCCAATTTCGAGAAAAGCAGCGGAGAGCTGCTCTGACAACAGTTTCACCCCGGCTCAGACGCTGCGTGTGCGAGACAAGGAGCCGGTGGGTGGGAGCGTGTATGTTCACTCTCTGGATATTTCACAGACATGTGGAAGTGGGGAGGGAATTAACCGGGCAAAGACAGTCAGCATGCCAGCAGTAAGAACGGCGACGGTAAAAATCAATAATCAAAGGGCTCTAGCATGAAATGTTTAACCTATTCTGGGTTTGTGCGAGCGCAAATTAGAGAGCAAGCGACAGATTATTGAATACCGCCACTGGGGGGGTGACCAATGGGTCTTTTCCCCGTAGCACGTCAGCCACTAATGAGGGGGCAGGTAGAAAGAGGGCAAGCAGCGGGTCGCTGGAGTAGGTCAGACTCGGGGATGATTGCTATGCAGGTTGCAGTTAAGAAGGCCTGGATATTCAAACTGGAGCTGATGGTATGGTGTGGTGGACATCTAATGAGCTATGTGCTGTAACTTTGCTTAAATGATGTCTGTGTCCCTCTGCTCATGGTCACTTTGCTTTGGTAGGGGTCACTGATTGCACAGGAACACAACACAGGTGGGAATACGCTTGATACATGGGGTTAACTGCTGTCTCAGTGATTTTATATTTGGAAACAGCTATATTGTACCCATTGATACTTAATTGTAAATCCCATATATGGAAAATATTCATCAGGTAAACAACAGAAAATTATTCATGACTTGCTCTTGATGACTTGTTTCAAATGCACAGTAATTCTTTGATGTATCTGGATGTAGATAGAAAGTAGCAAGAGTTTTCCTTGTAAAGTTTGGAAAATCACAGGTCACGATTAAAAATTAACCAAATTCTCATGGGACACATGATTTATCACAGGTTTAGGTAGCTGGTGTATTGATGGACTAATTGTATTTCGATCCCTTGGTAGATTCGCACCAGGTTTGGCACCATTACAAGTTCGTTTCTTAATATGTACATTTTTACACAAATACTGAAAGCTATTGTTAATGTTAAGTACACTAAGGCTTCCTTTTGCAGTGACCAACTGCAATGTTTGCAAACATTCCCTACTTTGCTGTCGCAGCCCAAATGTTGGACAGCTGGAAGCACAGGTGGGTTCACCTTCTTGGAATTTCTGCCAGAAGCATCTCCAACCGTGCCACTGAGCCAGCTATAGGGTATTTAGCCAGGAGCGGCCCTTCCCTGATGTCATGCTCCCTAAATCCTGGAACATCTTGGAGTGGTCCCTGCTACCCCCCTGCATTTGGCCCAAGGATCCCTGTTTACCCTGCGCGATTTCCTTTTCTCCACAGGCTGAGCCAGAAACTCCCTCTTTGCCTTCCCTGCCAGGTCTTTTGGAACCCTTGTTTGCTTCGAGGCTGTGATGCCAAAAGACTTTAGGAGCTGCTGGTTGGATGCCCCGGTGTTGCCTCTGCAGTAAAATTCCATTTGGTAGGTGTGCATCCTCCACCCGGATTGTGAGCACACATCTGCCAGCTCCGAACACTTTTCTTTTCTTTTTTTTTTCCTTCTCGAGATAATGCTTTCAATTTCAGCCTGTTTTAAATATTGTTTATATATTGTCGGGCATTGGTTGTTGTTTGTATTTGGGGGAACAAAGGTCGAATTCCAGGGATTCAACCAGGTTAGGGGCCCTGGTTTGGGTTGTTGACCTCTTTGGGTAGTTTCCATGTTTCTTGGGACATATCTCAACACGGTCCCTGGCTACTCTCGCCCAACCCTCAGCCCAAGTGAACTGATTGGTGCCTTTTGTTTCACGCAATCTGCAAATTAGCCTCACGAGGCCACTGTGTACATTACTGCAACATTAGCCTACTGGCCATTGTATAGTTGTGCAGATATTTATAGATTTACATAGATATACAGCCATCCTTATATATGTACTGTTTATTATACACTTATATATATATACATGTACATATATTTATATGTGTGTGTGTGTTTATATATATATATATATATGTGTGTGTGTATGTATATATATATATATATATGTGTGTATTAGTGTGTGTGTGTGTGTGTGTGTGTGTGTGTGTGTGTGTGTGTGTGTGTGTGTGTGTGTGTGTGTGTGTGTGTGTTTGTGTATATATATATATGTCGAATCCTCAGATGTTTATGCAACAGTGCACCGCTGAATATCCCCTCAAGACAAATCAAGTGATTGTGATTCTTCTTCTGATTCTGATTATATACTCAGATTCTAACTTAGGCAAGTCCATGGAATCTATATTTTTCCCTCCCGACACAACACACACCTAACAACCCCTTTCAACCTCATTGCTGTGAAACAACCCACCTATTGTACACACTTCACTTAGACCAACGATCAACCCCAGCAGTTAATTACAGGAAAGCTATGAGTATTTGCATAGATTGCTGGCGACATTTGTGTGGGACGGGTGCAAGAAAATGCGAAAGCAGAGTGGGCTGCAAGGTCATGTATTGAGTGAAATGATATCCAATTAAATGAATTTTTCCGGCATATTAAGTATTTACATGATAACAATACAGGGGAAATGATGGGTTGTTTCAGCAGCAGGGCAAAAAGTGGTGCCAGAGCAATAAATTAACAAAGATCCAAACCAATGATCACACAATATTAGTTTACCAGATAATTTAAACTGTAATTGCTATTAACGGTATGATGATGAATTGGTTGTTGCATATTCACACAGCTTGTTTAGCTTCAATTCACTTGGACTACTATAATACATTTGTACAAAGTAAATTCAATTGTGGCTAATAATATTTCTTGTTTCCTCTCAATTATAAAAAAAAAAGCAACAACATCCAGATACTTTATAAATTAGATTTTAACTTCTGTTCGCCCTCCAGCCATGTCTTTGTTTTTACTAGCCATTGACGGTATCAATCAGAATTATGGCTCCGGTGGAAGACAAGCGCACGCCTCTCACACAAAGCTGCACCCCAAATGAAATGTCACAGAATATTGCGCGCATTCGTTTTGTGACACACATAAATTGTCGCGACCAAACCTTTGGTTAAATTGGGCTTGGTCATGTCTACAGAGGTATTGTGTAGGATGCAACCCCTTCACACACAACTATAAATCCCAAATCCATATTCAACTGATGGGATTGACAAGTGCAACAAACAAACGTGACAAACCTTACAATAAATGCTGGCCCTGAAAACAGAGGTCTGTTCCGTCCAGTAAGACGGCATTCAGGCCAAAACTGAGCAGCGGTACCAGTTTAAAAGAAAAATAACAAATTAGCACGTTGCCCGGAGACCTTGTTAGCTTCTCCCCTCTGATCAGTGAAGAATGACGATGCCAAATGGTTGCGGAGAGTTCCACGTGGGATGCTGACTGCAGCCCACACATGCCAGAAGCTCCATCAACTCAAAACTGATATTGTGTCAAAGACCAACCGAAACGTCGGCTCAGACCTCAGAAATTCATGTTGATGTCATATTTGACATCTTGCATTTTCTCGCGATGGCTGTGTTTGTCAGCGGCATCTAAAAATCCCCTGAGATCGGATGTTCCGGTGAATTTTTGCAGCAACTGTAGTTAACTAAACAAGTGTGATCTACTGTCTACCTCTGATATCGTGCAAAGACGAAGAAATGCCGACATACCCTTCCTGTCTGACTGAAAGTTTTCACCCTGTCACCTCTGTGATACACCGCTCTGTATCCGTGAGGGATGTTTTGCTGTTGTCATTTTTGTTTGCTTGGTTGGGTTTTCTTTTTTGGATGCCCGCTTGCCCTACAGCTGCAGTGTTAGGGAATTATGGACAGGTAAAATAATTAATGGATGAGTACGACCATTTGATGTCTCACCAAAGTCAGAGGAGAGTGAAAAAGCAGGTAGTATCTCTCTGATAGCATCTAAATGAGAGCTCACAAGATGATGAGCAAGGAGATGTTATTTCCGCTCCCGAACTCAGCTGTCATTTTGAGCCGAGATTTATTTTTACACCCTCATCTTGATGACTCTGAATTGCTCGGGGCGCAGTTGTGGGTCAAGTACTTAAAACTGAGTCAGACAAAGAAGCCGCACCAACCTCAAGCAAATTTATTAAATGAGATTACAAAAATCTTCTTCTCTAAATATATTTTTTGGATTTGATCTTGTTTGTTTTAGGGAGATTTTCAATAGCTTTTTTGTTTGTTTATGGTTGGTCTGCTGCCAAATCAAGTGGTTTATAAATGAAAATCTGGGGGAAAGAAATCAAACGAATAAAACACCAGGGAGACAGAACATGAGCCCAGGAGGATATTTTGGGAGCAGATTGACAGATGTTGGATATAAAGTTCCGAATGCGCTTCCCGTTTTACCACTGTAATCTATTAAAAAATGGATTTTATTGGCACCTGATAGCACTGTGGCTAAATCTGAGCATTTTGCTCCTGTACTGTATGACACGTTTCACGCCTCTGTCGGGTAGGAAGAAAAAAAAAATAAAAACATGACTGGAGGAAAGGTTCACCCTTAACTAAAAAGGAACCATTTCCCTGGGACTCCAACCACCCAAACTCAGCCATCTGTCTTAAAACAGCTCACAGCAAGGTCTGCAGGTTGTCCTGTTGAAAAGGGATCGGATTTCCAGTTTGAAATGTCTCCCAAATGTGAACACGCATTTGCTGCCATTTTTTTTTTCCAAGTCTCTGCCATTCTTGGCAAATTCCAAATCTCATACAAGTTTTGGAGAGCTTCTATTATGCTTCAGCCCTGTACAAACACAGCTGAATTTTCAGGCTATTGAAAACAGCGTGGTGATTAGATTTGTATATTCATACCCTGAACTTTGCCAATTTGGGAGCTAGATGAGTATTTAAGTGCTTTGGACAAGGTCAGGACAATTGGACTTTGCCGTATCGAGCTTTCGTCATTAAGACAAGCTGAGCTGTGACTCTCCGAGAGACACAGGTTAATTACCGGGATTCCTTGCCACTGTTGCCCCGCAAGAGTGACAAATTTAATGGCTTTATTACTGCCGCTTTCTCCCTAATTAAATTGCTCTAATCTTATTTGCAAAAATATTGCAAGGTAAAAGTTCAAGGTGCTCCTGTGGGGTTCGGGTTTGTCACACCCATGTGACGTGCCAAATCACAAGCAACATACACATTAGCGTCAAGTACATATATCTCCTCCACGTTTTTAGCCTTCATTATACCACATAAAAATTCATGTTCTTTGTAGAAATAAATGTATGTATATATATATACACACACACACACATATATATATATATATACTCGCACAATGGGCCCTGCCCATCACGGCCGTCTGACTGCCAGAGTCCTGGCAGAGCCGTCTTGCTGCTTGGTTCCAACACGGAGGCGATTTTCCACGTGTGGAACTGGGTCAGAGGAGAAAAGGTACTTTTTGGTCGTCACGGCGCTGGACCAACAGACCACCAGGCGGTCCGTGGCGTTGTTGCGCGACCCCCCGCCACGGGGCAGGGGCAGATACACCCTGCAACAGAGTTTGCTACTCCAGGAATACAGTCTGTCCGCCATGGAGCGAGCGGACAGGCTACTTTCCCTGTCTGCTTTTGGTGATGGGTCACCCATGGACCTTATGGAGAACATATTGTCGCTACTAGGATCCCACGATGGCAGATTCCTTTTTCAGCGTGTTTTACTGCGGCAGCCCCCGTGTTCGCAATCCTGGCAAACTGCCAGTGTCTGGCTGAGTTGGCTGACCGCATGATGCTGACGACCAGGCAGAGCGCCGTTGGGAGTGTGACATCTGAGCCCCCGCGGACGGTACCAGGAGACGCGGATGCAGCCGTGGTGGCCGGGGTGACCGCCCCGAGAAGATGGAGGATCGGCCTATGTTTTTTTCCACCATTCAGTAGCAAGGCATGGCACTGTGTTTCCCTTTGCACGTCCAAGGGGGCCTGGAAACGGCGGAGCCGGCGCTCAGTAGCAGGTGTGGGTGCCGGCAGACACACCCAGCTGCTGTTCGTCAGGGACTCGAGGTATGGACTCAGGTTTTTTGGTTGACTCTGGCTCGCAGAAGATCCAACGCAAGCAGACATTCGAGCTAGAGGCAGCGCCCCGTTATAAGCGCTGCCAACAGGTCTGCTGTAGACACTTCTGGGGCGCGGTCGGTTTCTTAGTGTCTCGGCGGCCGCCAATTTGAGTGAGATTTTGTGATTGCCACCATCACGGTCCCCATCAATGGCACGGCTTTTCTTTGAGCTCATGGCCTGTTAGTGGACATAGCTGACCGCAGTCTTATCGACGCAGTGTCGTTCGCCACCCATCCCTGCAAGACACGGGAGGTTGGGCCATGAACGCACGACAATGTTTTGGTTGCGGGGGACATGTACCAACGGTTGCTGGTGGATTTTCCATGACTGACAATGCCATCGTTTTTCACTGCATCCACGAGACACAGCGTGGAGCATTTCATCCCCACGGAGGGACAACTTGTTTTCGCGTGAGTGAGGCACCCTGGACATGGCAAAACTGGCAACTGTGAGGGAGCGTCTGGGAATCGTGAAGTGGTCTATCGTGGTTCCACATGGTGCCCAAGGCCGATGGGTCATGGTGTCTTTGCGGCGATTTTCACCAGTTGAATACACTGACTATAAATGACCGTTACTCCATCCCCCACATCCAGGATTTCTCTGCGCGTCTGTTGGGCGCCATCATCTATTCTGAGGTACAATGGGCCATTCCGCTTACTGGAGGTGGCCGTTAAGAGCTTCGTTTTGGACATGGGCGGGAGTAGGGAGCGGGTCGTGCTGGATCGGTTGAAGCCAGCACACAGGATGGCAAGGGAATTGGTTTCTCCTTTCCAGGTTCCTTGCCATGGTCGCCCTCCATCCAGGATTCCAGCTGCACTTCCGCAGGTCCAGTGTCCGGTGCCTCCTGACATCGTGACTGAAGGCCGCCACTGCAGTCTTGGCAGGTTGGTCAGGAATCCCATGAGGGACTAGTTTTTGCCCGGAGTCCCTTCTGGATGCTCGGGGGTGGGGGGGGCAGTGTGGCGGACACTAAGGGGCATGGCCTCTCACCCCAGGAATAAGGACTGGGGGGCATTGTTAGACCATATATAATTGTTTTGGTGGGTGTCTGGATTAAAGTTTAAATTCCTCCATGAATCCGAAATCATTTCCTCGGCCACACACCACAATACAGTAATTTCACATGTTCGTTATTTTCACTGGTAGAGCCGTGAGAGTGCGCTTTTGGCTTGTGTGCCAGTATCTGCTACTCCTATTACTCCTGTACCACTGAAAATTTAAGATATAAACATCAACTTATAAACACAACTGAGAAAGACTGAACACAAAAAGAAAATCACATTCTGCAGATTGCAAGCTGCAAGTAGTTAAACATGCACCCGAAAACGGTAATCGAGCAGCAGAAAGAAAGTTTGGGAGTGAGGGGACTAGTGAAAAGTGGAGGTTACTCTAACTGCAATGAAGAAAACAAAAAAAGCTAATCACAGGCTAAAAGCTAGATGAAGCTCAGAACTGATGCTGAGTTTGATAACAAGAGGAAGCGGCGAGCCGTCTTCCTCCAGAGTTGGGAGAGTTGCTCAGAACTGACACTGAGGATGAAGAATTCAATGGATTTAGTGATTTGGAGTAAGATCGAGAGTTTGGTAAATTTTTATGCTGTGTTGTTTATGCTATAGTAATCTGAATAATTGTTAATATGTTAACATACCAGACACCTATTCAGCATGTTGTTCTCTATTCTATCGTTTTGAATATAATTTGCCTTCTCAGATGAAATGTCTGTTTATGGTCTCTGATTTTATGAAATACATTTCCCCCGAAAAATGCGACTTATAGTCCAGTGTGACTTATATATGTTTTTTTTCCTCTTTGTTATGATTTTTTTGGCTGGTGCAACTTATACTCCAGAGCGACTTATATTCCGGAAAATACGATATATATAAGGACACACAAAGAACATTCAAGCTGTATTTTACAATGAAAGAAAGAAAATTAAAGTCTCTCGCAGATGACAATTCACAATTGCTTCATGTAAAAAAAAAAAAAACAACTCCACAAGGCAGTAAAATTAAAAACTAACCAGTGACAGTGTTTATGCCCCCAGCAACCGGTGGAGCTCCTCAGCCACCGAGAGACTGTGGAGTTTGATAAGTCCTTCTGTAAGTGTTGACATAAGCCCCTGTCAGACACAGCGACGCTCCCCAGAAGGGTGTCACCAGATGAGTGGTGTTCCTGTTTGGCGCTCTCGGGGAACGTATCTGCGTTACATGCCAGAGAGAGTGGCGCGAGCACCAGAAAGACAGTATCACAAGAACTGGCTGTCATCCTCACTGGCTTTAACTCACAAAAGCCAATTTACAAAGATACAAGAGGATTTTCTGCTGTTTTCCACATTTGAATCTGGCCTGAAAGCTTTGCGACGATTGCTGAGTTGAAGTATCAGCATGAAGGGGCGCTCTTTGAAGATGAGTCTGATAGTCCAAGGTGATTCGACTTGCTTAAAGAGAAAAGGTTATAAGTCGTCTTATCAAAGAAAGAGCCTGCGCTTATAAGACTAAAAGGAAGAGGTCAAAGGGGAACAAATTGGCAAGCATTCTAGTCAGGATTAGATGAGAAAATCACTACCCCTCACATAGCTTCACATTTAACTAAATTCATGGGTTCAGCCCAACTTTACATGAAAACTTGAGAAAGGCAACTAGCCCCATTGCAAAGTTGAAATTCAGGTCAGGGGGTTAAATATCTTTGCACCAGTCTTTGATTTGTTTGTGTCTGGCTCAGCTGCTGGTATGATTTCCACAGCAAAACGGGCAATGCTGTATTGTCACATCATTTTATGGTGAAAAAAGACAAAGCATAGATTGCAATTACCCATTCTTCTATTTTTATGCAGATTTGGAGATTTTATCATGCAGTGTGTTCAGCAGTCAGGCATTGAGAGCATCATCTGATGAGGGTGCGGTGTCTCATCGCGCGACTTTGCAATCTGATCCGACTAAATATCCCTTTCTTCCCTTCGACCCTTTCTTCAGTTCTCAGACAATCAGGAATAGCGAATACCTTTATTCTGTATCCATGTTTAAGTAGGAATGGTAGCCTAAGCTCACATCTCGTACCCAGTAACTACTTTCCAAATAAAATCTTCGCAGTTGTATTTTTGACGCCTCTACTAAAATGTATCCGACCAAAATAGTTGGCATCTTGAAGCTCGACCCAGGAGCAGAAGTAGCCAGAGTTCTTAACTTCAAATGGTATCCTTGGTAAGCATTCCCCCTAGCAAGCAAAGAGAAAACGCCTGAAGTCAGTGTTTAACCAGACAATGAACGACTATTGTGATTTAAAAAGGACATTCTTCTCTACTTTAAGCCATGGAATTTTATTTTTTAGATAATTATGTAATTATTTTTTTTATATAACTGCATTGATAAGGCCTTTTTGATCCCATGATTGGGAAATTCAATGTCACAGCAGCATTACAGGGTTGAAAAATGTGCGAAAAGTAATTGTAGAAAGATAAAGAAAGATAGTAAAGGATATACTGTTGATACAAAAAAAACAAAAACGATATTGTGTTGGACACTGAGGGGTGTGGCCTTTCACCCCACAGGACTAGGGGCAGGGGGCGTGGCTTAGGCTGGAGGCTTATATATGTGCGTCGCGGGAGTGCAAGGGATGTATAGTAGTGCTCAATAATAAACGTAATCTCTCATTCAAGACTCCCAAGGCTTCGTCATCGATTATTCCTCGCCGAGCACCACATTGGTGACTCTGACATGATGCGGCCTCGGAGATATCTGAAGTAAGTCCGCTACTCGCTCGCACCCTGGAACTCAGCCAACACACGCAAGTACCCAGACTTCTGGCAGATGGACCCCGACGCCTGGTTTCAGCATGTGGAAGCGCTTTTCCACCTGCAGGGAATTTTTGTAGACGACACCACGTACTTTATGGTTGTCACGCCGCTGGACCGGCACTCAACACAGCGAGCCATGGAGCTGTTGCGCAATCCCCTGCAGACAGGTAGATACACCGCAGAAAAGCTGCTTTCACTCCCCGGTTTGGGCAACGGGTCGGCCGTGGACCTGATGGAGGGCATGCTGGCGCTGGGAGCCCACGAAGGCGGCTTCCTATTCTTGCATATTTTCCTACATGAACTTCCGCCTGCAGCACGCAATCTTGGCAAACTCCCACTGTCTGGCCGCTGGCAACTACTGGTGTTTGGCCGAGGACGCCGACTGAGACCTGCAGGCAACCGAGTAGTTCGCGGTCCAGAGCGTGGCGCCGGATCCCCCGCGGATGGTGCCAGACGTCGTGGATTCAGCCAGGGCAGCCGCCCCAAGCAGGTGAAAGACCGACCTCTTTTTTCCATGGCAGATTCGGCAGCAAGGCAAGGCAAGGCATTGACCCATGTTAGTTCGGGGCGCCGGCTGAACTGCAGAGACGGAGCTCGGTAGCAGCAGTGGGCGCCAGCTGACACACCAAGCTGTTGTTTATCAGGGACTCCAGGTATGGACTGCGATTCCTGGTGGACTCTGGTTCACAGAAGAGCCTTCTACTCCCAACACGAGCAGAAATTCCATCCAGAAGCAGCGGCCCGCTACTCAGCACCGCTAGCGGGTCATCCGTAACGACTTTTGGTTAACGGTTGGTGTCTGCTGTTTCGGCTGCCTTTGTTTTGAAAGGGACTTTGTGATCGCCTCTGTCATGGTCCCCATCATCGTCGTGGATTTTCTGTGCGCCAACGGCCTGCTTGTCAAAGGATGAACCGCCGCTTAATTGACAGCGTGTCCTTCGCCACTTATCCATGCAAGGCGGGGGGGGGGGAGCTGCAAGCCCACACTAACTTTCTGTCATCGGTATATCAAACTTTGCTGGCAAAATGTCCGTCGCAAATGACATCCACCTTTTCAACCGTGTCTACAAGGCATCGTAGTGAACACTACATCCCCACGGTGGGACCACCCATCTTCACGCGGGCGTGCTGACTAGACGCGGCCCACCTAGCGACCGCCGAGGAGGAGTTTGCCTCCATGGAACGTTCTGTTCTCTCCTGGAAAGTCGCTTGATCGTGGTGTATGTGGAACATAAGCCATTGACGTTCGCCATGTCTAAAGTGCCTGAGCCGTGGTCTTCCCACCAACAGCGACAACTTGCAGCCTTTTCTGAATTTACAGTGGACATTCGGCATGTGTCAGGGACAGCCAACCCTGTAGCGAATTGCCTGTCGCGTTCGTTAGTGTGCCCTGTGCATGTCGGGATGGATTTTTCGGTGATGGCCGGCGACCAGCCCGGCGACCCAGACATTCTCGGCCTGAAGTCGGCACACAAGGGCCTCAAGCCGGAGGAGGTAGTGGTGCAGGAAGGTGGCCCTGCCCTCCTGTGTGAGTCGCTCTACCGGCCAGCCACGCCAAGTGGTGGCCTGGCGTCGGCGAGTTTTCAACTCTGTACATTCCGTCTCGCACCAGGGGGAGCAAGCGTCGGTGAAATTGGTGGGCGCTTAATTCATCTGGCCTGGCATGGGTAAGGGCATCAGTGAATGGGCGTCCGCATGTGTGGCATGCCAGCATGCTAAGTTTCACCAGAATGTTAGGGGTGCCCTTGAGCCGTTTCTGATTCCAGCCAGGCGTTTAACCATGTGCATGTTGATCTGGTAGGCCCTCTTCACCTGATCACCATGGTCAATCGAACCAGCAGTTGGTCGGAGGTTGTTCCGTTATTGTCCACAGTGACCCTCTGCCTGGGATGCCCGTTTCAGCACTCTGTCCGACATCACTTCGGACAGGGGTCCGCAGTTTGTGTCAGCGCTTTGGTCGACATTGGCTGAATCGTTGGGAGCTACAGTACACCGTACAACTGCGTACCACCCTCAGGCCAACGGCTTGTGTGAACAGTTCCACCGTTCCCTCAAGGCAGAACTGCAAGCGACACTCTGGAACGGCAACTGGGTGGACCGTTTACTGTGGGACTTCGGTGCATCACCCGCCGAGCTGGTTCTGGTCCAGCTGCCAAGGAGTTGCTGAGTAGAGCTCTCGCCGGAGAAGTCTGCTCCCAATCCCCGCCCGACCACGTTCCCGGTCGGGCCCCCCGGTCCTCGGTTTTCGGGCCCAGCTCACCACTGTTTACCACAATCTTTTGTACCGGCGGAGCTCATCTCGGCTCATTTCATTTTCTTGTGACACAATGCTCACCGCTCGCCTCTTCAGCCCCCGTACAATGGGCCGTTCCGGGGCCTCAAGGCAGGCGCTAAGAGTTTTGTGCTGGACCGTGAGGCACTAGTTGGGCTTGAGGGTCCCTTCTGAGTGCATGGGGGGGTGCTGTGTGGTGGACACTGAGGGGCGTGGCCTCTCACCCTATGGGGATAGGGACTGGGGACACGGCTTAGGCCGGAAGGTTATATATCGGCGCCCCGGAAGTGCGTGGGGTAGTGTGTAGTGGTACGGTGGTGCTCAAGAATATACATAATCCCTCATTCAAGTGTCCCAAGGCTTCGTCATTGATTATTCCTCACCGAGCACCATAGTGTCAGGTTTTATAATGGAATAGAAAAATATAAAGACAAATATAAAAGACATGCCTTATGCAGGGAATGGTGACAGAAAAACAGGAGTACAGTAGGAGATGTGAGTGGGAAAAATGAAAATAAGTAAGGAATCCTAGAGAATGTACAAATATAAATACAATATATACATGTGTACATTTATATTACATTATATTATAATGTATATGATAGGACATGATACATACATATATATTTATATATTCAATATAAATATTGCATGAATGAAAGTGGAAGGAGGGTGGAAGAAGAGAAGGAGGTAGTGGGGTAGTGCAAAGTAAGGTGTCCTAGAAAATGTACAAACACAATATTAATATAAACATCACCGTTTGTATATATATATATATATATATATATATATATATATATATATATATATATATTGCATGGATTAAAGGGGTAGGTAGAGAAGGAGGTAATGGGGTTGTGCAAAAAAATGTTCTTGTGGTCCGTGGTTACTGTGTTGAGCCTCCATGTTCTTCCTGTGTCTGCCTGTGTTTTCCTCCAGGGTCTCTGGTTTCTGCCCACAGTCCAAAAACATGCAGGAGTTTCACCGGAGACCCTAAATTACCCAGAGGTGGGAATGAGTGAACGGTTGTATGTCTCTATATGTGGCATTGTGATTAACTGGCTCCGGACGAAAGAGGCAATTTATGGATGGAGTGAAAGAGGACAGGAAGTTGGTTGGTGTGAGAGATGAGGATGTGGAGGACAGAGGTAGATGCAGGCAGATGATTCACTGTGGCGGCCCCTGAAGGGAGCAGCCGAAAGACAGAGATGACGAAGAATAGACACCATCATTACTTTCCTGTGTTCACACCTGTGCTGTTCTTGGCCCGTGTCAAAATCCAAAGGTTTACCATGAAAAGCATTTCTTTTCAGATGAAACGACGTCTCCACTGAAGTGATAGCGTGCTCAACCCGCCTCGCATCGATTCCAAAGAAACATATCAGATGCTCTTTTTTTTCCTTTCCTTTTTAACATTTGCTACATCAAGATATATTGCGCATCCCTCCAATTTCCCCCCTGCCATCCAGTCTCTATCTTCTTTTATACTTCAGTGCAGACAGCGTTTCTACAAAGCCCGATGCGTTTCGGCCATGGACCGATGTCGGTTTGGATATGCGGACGGTGTCGTCTGGATAATGATAAAATTGCAAGTGACTTAGAAATAAGATTTTTTGTTGTAATCAGGGTAATTTATTGTTTGGATGCACTGAAGCTTTGCCCTGCCCTTCTGGGGACATTGCCATTCACGCTGATGGGATCACCAACAAACTGCGACGGGTTTCATTGTTGACAGCCGCAGAGTTGAAGCACTCCAGACAGCCGAAACGGCCCCAAGTCACCTGGATCCTATTTATTTGAAGGCTCTCCCTCTTTTTTCCTGAGAGCATATTGAATGTACACAGCTAGTCAAGTGCACAGACACACAAAATGGATATTTCACACAATCACTTCTTCCGGTAACTTCCACCTGCTCAGTAAATCGGGCCGAACATGAACGTTATTTTTTCTGGTCTATTTTTGCAACTGTAATCTAGTAAAACTCTTTCTATTTGTAAGACCCTCCAAACAAATTGTGGATGCCGTGACGAAAAATATCTCGAGCATTTTGAAGGAAGAAGGAAATCGTTGTTACTTTTACCAAATTAAATGTTTAAGAAGCAAACCGAGCATCGTAACACAAAGGAATGAGGATATGCTACAGTCAAACTCAGTCTGGTAGGACCAGTCAGTGGTAGTGTCTGATTTTTTTTGCGCATATTAGCCAACTTTGACCTGTTTTTTTAACTTGTTAGCCTATGTCTTCTCGTAATGTTACAAAATGGGAGGGCAAAGTTGGAAATGTAATTTCAAAAAAGTTATTTTCAACAAATTTCACCACATTATTACACCGAATAACCTTTTGGATGAAGTCAGGAAAAAGACACCTGCTTTAGTGGCGGCTCGGGATACTGTGAATATGAAATCGGGATTTTATAATTCATTCATTCATTCATTATGTATACCACTTATCCTGCACTCAGGATCGTGGGAGAGCTGGAGTCAATCCCGCCTGTCAATGGATGAAAGGCGGGGTTCACCCTGGACTGGTCGCCAGGCGATCACAGGGCCTCAAATGGAGAAATGCAACTGTTTACTCATTCATTTCATCATACGCCATACAGAGACATACAACCATTCACTCATTCATTCAGACATCTAGGCTACTAATTGTCTCAAGTTGACCTACTGCACGTTTATGGACTATGGTATGAACCCAGAGAACCCACACAGACATCCACAGAACCTGGAGACTCCACATAGAAAGGCAAACTGTTGAACTCCAACAAGGGACCTTCTTGCTGTGAGGCAAAAAAATTACTGGATTTTTTAAATCTCCGCCTTTTTTTTTCAAATATATATCAAATCTGTGTTGTTGTGATCCAGCGGGAAGTTGTTTCAGGTAGTGAACTCGGCATTTGTCTTAGCGCTGCGCCGATTGCTATGATTTCAGTCTCCTACAATCATTATAACACCGGCAAGCGTGGAACTAGACTGCAGACTGGAAAGTTCAAAAAATTTCCTGATGATACTATTGCTTAACTGAAGGAACTGTGCCATCATAAGTCAGTCCTTTTCCAAGCAACCTGTTCCTGTCGACCAAAATTCCTGAGTTGGAAATATTTTCAGTTTATTGCAATGGGCCTTTTGTTTACTCCAACAATTGCCAATTTCCATCCTAACGATCAATAAAGTTCATCTCATGTTTAAAACTCCACCATCCTCTCTGAGAGCGACCGGGTCACCATGCACGTGAACAACATCTCAACATGCACAGTAATGCAATACAGTCAGAGGGACACATACACACTCTACATGTCCTATCCTGTTAAACACACGCAGATTCACACATTCCTTTTAAGAGAGAATAGAAGCCTTAATGTCCCATTACATTGCATTTGAGATGAGACTAACGGGCAATCATCGCCCCTCTCCGCCAGTGAAATGAGACCAAAATTATGAAGAAAAGACGGCCGTTTTGACAGGCGGGATACAGATATGAGGCAATAGAATCTCAATGAGGCCTGAAAGAGGAAATGCATAAATAGTTTAGTTTGAAGGGACCGCCACCACACAGGAAGCAAATCTAATTATGAGACATGTGTATATCTTGAATTTTCACATAGGGGGAGATCAAATCTGCCCATCGTAACCTGCTAGATCTACTCGGATGTGAGACGCGGCCAATGGATAAAGACGCCGAGAGATGGGCTGCATATATTATATATATGCGTTTTCTTCAAGCATATGTCAATGTTTCATGGTGAGCAATAAAGACCCAGGTGGCAGTTGCATTTTAAAACAGTAATAGACAGGCAGCTGTAATAATATGGCAGATGTTCTGGGCTGCTGTGACAACATAATGTTCATCTAAGAATGGAGAGCCAGCACGACGATTCAGACGATCTCAGGCTGCCGTCTGATCATACTGGAAGAAAAAAGGCTTTCCATTTTTCAGCAAAAATCCACTCAAGAGTGTGTCTTTGCGTCCCGCTGATGAGAATCCCAGAGGTTTAATGAAACTATTTCGTCTTCATGGCGCTGCTTAAACAAAGTCATCCTGATGGACTCCATTCACTTAATTTAACCAAATATAGCCTGACTGCAATGTGTCAAAACCAAATGAGAACCAACTTCAGCGCAGAGAGCAGAAAATATAGGCCAGTTTGTTTAGGGGTTGGATATAACAATTAGATTCATTTTACAGTAATTATACTGAATCAAATTAAACACTGAGCTGTTCCTCCAAGGAAACGATAATGCATATATCCAATTGAAATATTTTAGCATCATAATGGCTCAAACAATTAAATATGCATTAGTGAAGCGGTGTCCCTATCAGTCAAGTGCAGTGCACTGATCCATATAAGCTTTTGGGCAAAGCTTGTTTAGGGTGAAATGAAAATTGGTTAGAAAAAAAAAACAAAACACAGATTTTAGATCCTGTAGCTCAGAGGAATTCTCCTTATCATAGACAATGATTAAATGACAAAATGTAATACTTGCACGCCCCCGCAGTTTAATAATATAAAATTAAGAACCGTTATTAAGTGATAATATATCTAAATCCAAGTTTAAAAGTGGTATTAAGTCGTAAGACAAGGCGAGTGTGTGGAAAACTTACGTCATTTTTTCATCTTGAACCCGAGTCCTTAACCTGACCCTGATTAAAAACAATGAAATGATTATTCATTCACTCATTCATTATCCATACCGCTTATCCTGCACTCAGGGTAGGAGAGGGGCTGGGTCCTATATCAGCTTTCATTGGGTGAGAGGCGCTGTCTCCCTGGACAAAACCAAAACAAGCCGAAGAACCTGGAGGGAGGTCCATGCGGACGCAAGGAGAACATGGGGACTCCAGATAGAGAGGTCCCGTCTCGAGCGAACTAAAATGCAAATATGATGTAAAATCATAGGATGTCTATCAAATCCAGGTTTCTTTTAGAGTCCCGGCAAACAGCAAATGTAGATACTATCTGGGTTTGCTGAATAAATTAGATGTGTCGCCATGACAACTCATTGAACATCCCTGGACAAAACAAACCCTGCGGGAGTGTCATCTGGGATTGGTGAAAGACACTGATCTTAATTATTCTTGGAAAATAACGGGAACAGAAAAGAGTCATTTTTGCTTAGAAATCATCCCATAGGTGTGAGTAGAACTGAACAGTAATTGAATCATAGTAGAAATACTCAATAAATAAGTCATCCATGTGGTGTGATGTACTTGCACAATAAAGAAGAATTGAGGAGGCTACTGCCAGTAATTTAATTTATAACATGATTTCATTTCTCTTACTTTAATTCATTTTATTATTCGGCAGTCTTCAATTGGAAGTCCATAATTTAAGACCATTCAGCCTCCAGAAGAGACACTTTAAATGAAAGTATCCCCTGCGTGACAATCTCGAGGTGTGTATTAATCTGGACAAAGAGGAGAACTCGGGCGGTCGTTCCAGCTGTCCGTCTTTATCATTATTTATATTTATCTAGTGGTGAGCCCTATCAGGGAGAACGCTGAACCAAAATACAACAAACCATGCATGAAGCCCAGCACTAAGGATTCAGTCAAAGGTCAAAAATGCATAAAATGCAGGTAAACTGAATAAAAAAAAAATAAAAAATTTACTTGTACTTATCTTCACAACCAGAGTTCCCTGGTATGGCTAACTTCCCCTGCAGCAATTTGAATAAATTGAGAAAAGAAAACAAACAACAAAAGAAATAATCCCAACACATCCTGCCAGTGCGCTTATACTAACTCCTGCTTGCCACTTCAAGGATATTATATATAATTCACAGACAGAGGCAAGAGAGGGGAAATGAAAAATTGATTTGCGGACTGTAAGATCCCCCCCCCCTCATTTTCTGATCCCCAAACACATATCTTCCTTTTTTGTTTCAATGAAAGGGTTCTTCAAGAGGGAACTAGCACATTGGATTTTAATATGGCAGCAAACACTCACAACTGCCCAGATGTAATATATGCCGGTCCATTAGGTGCAACTTAATAAATCTGATGAAACGTGATCCTAAGACTGTCGGCTCAAATGACTTCCATGTGGCTCTGTCTGCAGTGTGTGTTTCAATATAATGAATATTAGACATGCATGTAATGATTTCGACATCAATGTGTATGTCATTGGACTATCAATAAGAGAAACTGAATAAAGGAAATAACGAAACGAGGCGCTCTGTCTGCATGCCAAAGTGTCCTTGAGCAAGATGCCGAACCCCCCGAGTGGCTCGCAATGGGCTGGTCAGCGCCTTGCACGGCAGCTCTGCCGCCATCAGCTCTGCCGCGAGTGTGTGTGTGAACTGGTGAATGCATTCCAGTGAAAAGCACCTTTTGCAATGCGTAAAAGCGCTGCATAAGTAGAGACCATTTACCATCTCAGCAAGCACATCCTTGAAATTGACTTTTGTGTAACTTCCATACATGCACAGAGCAAATGGGAGCGCTGGCTGTCGCAGGGTTTCTCTGTAATTTCTTGAAAAGCATTGTGATTTTGTTCTTAAACAGAAAAAAAAAATCCCAGTTATTTACAAGTTCACATCCCACATTTGTGTCCTTGTGCAAAGAATTAACTTGTCTCCCCTGATGTACCGTCCTTAGCTTAAAACACATCCCAACACTCACAGGGCGCCGTGCTGCGGGCAAGCATTAAACTTTTAAATGAACAAACTTTGTCAGAACACAGAGGACTTCCTAATTCATTTAGTATTTTAAAAACCCAGTGCTTATTGGACAAGGACAATTTTATAAAATTTTCATGAGGACAATTTAAATGAATTGAATTTAAAGTCGATGTCTGAAGAAAGAAGGAGAAGAAGAGCTTGTTTACGAAATACAGTCCACAATTTTAAGACTGCTTTTCTCTTTTGCCCCAACCAACTTCTCATTGTTTGTCAGCCACATTTATACAAGATTATTTCACAGGAATGACTGCATAATTATATTTCATTTAGATATGAAAGCCTGGACACCAGGCTATGTTTTGTTTATTCGCATTGCCCTTTATGAGCAAAGACGTTAATCTGTATCAGGTGGATACACAATCCAATTCCCACCTCCAATCGATCACTAAAATAAAACAATTTCATTATTATGATGTGTAATGTTTATATTGATGTCATGACTGCATGGTATTGAACATGAAATAAGCTTTCCCATTATTCCGTTCGATTGAAAGATGTATTCAGACATGTGATAGTAGGTGTCATGGCCACTTCAATAGAAGCCTCAATTTTTTTTTTCTCAATAATTTTTCAAAAAATATTTCAAATGTATGCCATTTCTGTTCTCCGCTGCTAATCTGACCAATTTTCTTTCTCAGTTGTATAAATAAAGCTAGATTGAGGAATGCCCCCATCTGCTGCTCTGCAGTGCATCAAGCTAAGAATTCCTTTTTTTTTTAAAGGTGGACAGGAAAGTCACTCACATTTTGCACCCAAAGACGCGTCATTCAAAAGACCGACATCACAATTTGAGGTGGTGACTACTTTTTTAGACCTGAACTTAATGAAGGTAACATTGTTCCATCTTGGGGCATTTATGAAAAAAATGTATATACATATATACATACATATATATATATATATATATATATATATATATATATATAAATAAAATAACGACTTGAAGGTTGAGATTCACTAAAGGTTATTCATATACTGCCAATTCTCTCACATTTAATGGGGAAAAGTCCATCATCATCAGTGTGTATGAAATGATCAACAACATACTTAATTTAAAAATGGCTTCTGAGGCTGCTACTGCTCCTCCAGGGGGGGCTCTTCAGCACCGACTACCCTGCAGACTCTTTAATGGCGCAGACATGTTGGCAGTGCTGGATGCCTCTCCACGGAGGGAGAAGGATGAATGCGTCCTCAGTTTGGTGCACCGTTCTTTTTTCCACAACAGCAACAAGTCTCACGGTCTGTAACGATCTCACTTGGACCTTGTAGTTTCTGTTATTTTGGCCTGAAACTTTTGATTTCAGATTCTCATTCAGTTTGTGACTGTTTTAATTTGTGTTCATTTTCTCAGTGTGGCATGTTAAAATATTTTGCTGCAATGCTGTTTCATTTCATCCATGATGTTCATTGCATTTATTGTCTTTATTATTCTACTTTAGTTCATGTCCTCCTTAGTTTCTGTCAATTCATGTAAAACTGTCACTCTTTTATATTGTATGCGATGCACAGCCTCCCCTCCTGTCCTTGTTGATTTCTCATCTTGCGCATTTTCCCTCCTTTTTCATGTGCTCATGTGTGTCTCGTCATTTAATCAATCCTCATCAGCCCTGCTGGGCTCCTTGAATAGCTGGTCAAATCAGCCTTCTCCTTGCCCCCCATTCTCCACACCTGTCGCTACACCTTATCATTAGTGATAGATATTTTACTTCCGTCCTTATTTTTCTTTTTGTCCTTGTACCTTTTAACTGGTTGCATTTTGCAAGATGTGTTTCCCGCAGGTCTTCTTTCCATTCAGGTGGTGTTGTTTTTTTTTTTGGCCAGTTATTTGCATTTGCTCTCCTGGGTCTTCCTCCATTTTGGCCCCCGTCCCTCTTCCAGTCTCATGCTGGGCTTCCACCAAGAAGTTTTCACAGTCAAAGACTAAAAACTGAAAGTCGGAAGAAAATCTTAGGAGTTTTACTGGAGTCGTGGCGCGTTCTCGCCATCTTGATCGTGGAGTATAAGGTGGTAATCTTCACTGTTTCAGATCAGTCTTTTCCTCGTCTTGGGCTTACGACAATGTCAATCGTGTTTGATAGTATTGCAAGTCTTTACGGTGACGTCACACAATCAACAGCCAATAAATGGGCTCTTGCAAAACCAGAAAAAAAAAAAAACAGTCACCAGAGCGATATTGTCGACAGCAACAGTATTTGTCAGCAGTCTGGATGAATGGGAACGGTGAAGGGCGTCCCGATGAGTGTGGATTGTCCAGAAAGAGGAACGGCTGGTGGAGACGTGAGCAGAACAGCCCGGCTTGTACGATGTCAACTCTCCAACATATCACAATGGTGGACTTTGCAGAGGCTCTACAAATACCAGGTGAAAACACTGCATGGTTGCTGAAAGAATCCAGTTGTAGTCTCGTGAATAGAGACCCGGTAAGATTCATAGTATTTGGAAAATCTCACTATGAGACTAGACTGGGACTGAAAACCTGTCTAGATGTGAGCAGTTGTAAGATGCTAATTTTTCACGAGTCTTTTCAAAGTCCTCTGACGTATGGGTAGCAGCAGGAGGCGCACGTGCTGCCCGGCCTCCAGGGCCAACGAGTTGATGCTTTTGATGTCCTATCCTTTGTGTCGGCTACACAGGGAACTAAACAGCTCTTTAGGCAGAGGGGGTACAACATTCATGCATGTTGTTATTGAGTTTCATAGTGAATTATACAGAACCACGGAGAAGAGCACATTTGAATGTTCATTTGCTTGAGCATTTTCCATTCAACTCCTGCCGCGTATCCTGCACTCAGGGTACTCAGGTACACCCTGGACTGGTCGCCAGTCAATCGCAGGGCCACATGTATCGACAAGCAACATTCACTCCCTCACTCGGTCGGGGTAAATTTTCCCAATTTTTTCCAATTAAACGGCTGCATGTTTTTGGACTGTGGGAGGAAACCGGAGGACCCGGAGGAAACCCACGTAGACACGGGGAGAACATGCAGACTCCACACAGAAAGGTCCCCTGTTGGAATTGAACCAGGGTCCTTCGAGCCGTGAGGCTTCAGCACTAACCACTGCGCCTTGAGCATTTTTTCTTGGTTTTATTTATTTTGACAAGTTGCCAGTGCTGAAACAAGAACAGCCTGCCCAAATATAGCTCACGATGCACTAAGTGCACACAACCCTGAATTTTGTCCACGCAGTCGTGACTGGCTGCTGACAAACCTTTCACTTGTACTTAAAATAGCTCTGCTCGCCTCGGGTGTCCATCCATTATGCTTATGAGTGGTGGCATCAAGGGCTGGTGTGTGCATTGAAAGGAGCGTGGGGGTGGGGGTTCCACAGGCTGCTTGTGATGTGTCCGAGGCCTTCGCTTCGCCCCAGTCCATCCCCGCCTTGGAGTCTCCATCTGTGTACACAGAAGATCCGCTGCTTTAATAACACACGAGGGACAAAAAAAAAAGGACACATTTATTGTATGATATCGCAGTTTTTGAGGGCTTCCGTGCCTGAAATCAGAGGTACTAAGACTGATTCTTTTGTAATTTTTCTTTATTTACAACACAAAATAGAACATCGGACTTGCCGTCCCTGTTGCCCCAGCCACTTTATACATATCGTAATTTTCCTAGTATTTGTCCAACCTGCCTGCACAGTCCACTCTGCAACTGCATACAAATTAGGTGCGTAAATTGAAATTCTTCCATTCCTGCGATGGATTAGCGAACTGTTACTTAACAGAAGGTTGGTTTTTAATCACCTCAAGCACCCCGATTGTTGATTTAGGGCAGTAGCTTCATCATCAATGATGCTACATCTCCTCCGAATTCCATTTTTATTCTCCCCCCATCATACAAACTATTCTTTTGAATTGCAAGGGTACACACAGCCCCTCCCTGGACCCGGCCGCTTGCCCCACACCATCCTCAAATAGAACAGCTGCACTTGACTCTGGCCTCCAACGCGCCCTGTGCCTTACCTGCCATGAGTGATGTCCTTGTTGATGGAGAGGCAAGCTTCAAGGCACGGTCCAGTCAGCCTGGATGCCGCCGCTCTCCGACTAGGTGACTGATAGATGCCCAGAGGTCTGCCGGGCCGCAGGTGGAGTCAGTGACTCTGTTGCTCGGTCACCTGCGCCTCCCTGACCTTCAAAACGACACCATTATTCAAGCTGTCCTCAGAATATGGCACTCATAAACATTGTCATCCCATTTTATCATCTCAAGATCAGGCAGGTGCCAGAGTTAAATCAAGACAGAAATCAGAATATGTCTCTATAGTTAAGTTGAAGAATAAGAATGACTTTTGCTATTATCTATTGGATTTATTAAACTTTATTAAAACTCCATCAGCTATACGACCAGTATTGATAACCACTTTGGTTTTATATTTCATCATTACTAACTCTGTGGTTATGCTCTTGTAATCAAAAGGAGCCCTCTATGTTTCTATTGAAATCTCGTATTTTTCCTGTCAGTGCTGTTTGAGTAGCTGTGCCGTCCTACAATGTGGAAATGACAAATACTTCTATTACAGATTTTTAGTGTCTGCAAACTTTCAAGGCACTTTTTTTTTCATTCCTTTATTCGTAACTTCGGCAGCATTTGGAAAAAAAAACAAAAAGATGCTGCAGATGTGGGGAGAAATTCTGAGCACAGAAAGTGATTAAACAGCACTCTCCCCGCTGGTCTCAGGCTCTCCCCGCCCATTTCAACAATTAATTATGATAAGCCTTAAAGCAAGGCACTTGAACCTGTTTAGGTTGAGATTTAAGATGGGTTATCTTATTATTCTGCAAGATGTTAATATGTGAAGCTGCATGCATCCCAAAGCCAGGGATCGCTGAAATAGAGCATTCATAGTCAGCAAAGCATCCTGGGCAAATTTTAAAAAAAAAACAGATTTTTTTTTTATCCCGGATCAAAGATAAGTAAAGCCGCCTGTCCCCCTCCTCCATGGCCTGATGCTAAAATCCAACAGCAGCTCATCAAATAAGCCTTGAGCCCGAGTAGTATTTCCCCAGCTGTTGACCTTGACCCTGCATGCCAAAGACTCAAACACACTCACTCCAACGCGGTATCATGACTGCAGGAGGAGGCCCGGCGCAGATAAGACATGATGAATGCAGATTGTTTGGGAAGTGACAGACTCATTCGTTTACAGTGGGATGGTGCCTTCGCAAGGGGCAATACCATGTAACCCTGACTCTGGAAAAGACTGAAAGAGGGCAGGAGGAATAAGAGAGAGCGTGGCTTTACAACAAGGATGGCGTACGAATGAGGATCAAAATGGATCTAACGTTGCCGCTGCAACACCCGAATTTCCCCTATGGGGATCAATAAAGTATTATCTTATTATCTTAAAATGTGTCGATGGAGTGGAGGGATTGCGATGCAGGAGCGGAGGACACTTGGGTTTGAAGGACAATAGGACGGAAAAGTCTGTATATTAGAGGGCACAGAGACGTCCAAAAACTTAAGAGGTCGTCTTGTATCAAATGTCAGCGAAAAGAGTCCATTTCTCCCCGAAGTGAGAGGGGACACAACAAGATTGAGCTGAGAACAAAGGTTCCAGATAGAAAGATACATTCATGAGTTTCTGATCTTGCATTTTTTATTGCCGAGCTATGATATTTACGCTTTTTCCCTGACATGCAGAAAGAATGGGCTAAAAAAAGAAAAAGCAAAGCCCTGTCTGATACTCTCCATGGCAAGTGAATGCGGTGACTAATTTTAAAATTGCTGTTTGGATAACGCCTTATTTCTTAAATGGCAACAGCAACCACGCCAGGCTGGCATTGAGGAGCAAAGCGGGTTGTTTAAGTTGCTGTGACATATTCCTGCTATACGTAGGTCACAGTCGATTTAGCCTTCACAGGCATAGGCTGAACATGCTCATCAGTGCGGGAACGGGATTTAAATGGGATGATAACCTCACAAAAATGCCAGCGTTTTAATTCATTATCGTATCACGCAAATCCAAAACATGTTAACATTCAATCGTGTGTTTTATCATCACCTGGCACACAGTTCTGCATTTGATGCCTTCCCACGAATATTATAAATGCCAACTATTATACACTTTTTTTTATCGTGATGATCTGAACCGGGGTAAATCAGTCGTTCATGAATCCAAGTCTGAAGACTTTTTCGTTTTAAAGACTAGTAGTGTGTGTGTGTGTGTGTGTGTGTGCAGCAAGTGGTTGATAAACGCCCCCCCCTCCCCCGTCCTCATTTTGCCATGTCACATGCTAACCAATCTGGGTGTGTGTGCCTTGACATACGGTCCAATCAGCTTGACACTGAGCTTAGTGTCTGTACAGATGAGGACAGTGGGAGAAGACGGAGTGGAAAAGCAGTGGCAGTTAATGAACTGCTTTGTGTAATATTTTACCATTTCGTCAATGGGGACCCAGTCAAATTCACAAAGAAGGAATTGCTAGAAATAACTGTTTGAAGCGGACACTTGAGTTTGATATTTCAGTGAGGAGACAGACTCTGAAAGGGAAATGTCAAGAACAAATGTTCCATCAAAAGTAGTAGAAGCGTGTCAGTGAATGCGTAGTAAAACCACTGACGGCCACATATTTAACAGTCCAAAACGGGGATGTCAGTTTTGACCAATGATGTTGATTTCATATGGTAACGGTTTCAAACAAGAGATCCGCACACAAAGAGTGCTCCAAAAATGAAGATCATTTATTCTACAAAGAGAACAGAAACAATTTTTAGCACATGACGTTTCAAACAAAAATGTCCTTCCTCAGATGCTTATCGAAACATGTTTAAAATTAAAAAAAAAGAATTTATTTGTATAATAAATTATCTTCATTTTTGAAGCACTTTAGGCGTGCAGATTTTTTTTTTTTAAAACTGTTATCCAGTACTTTTTCTGATCAGCACCCGTCCCTAACTGGACAGCGGATGTGCATGTTTTTTCTTTTTCCAATTCTAGTTTCTAACTTTATTAAGAACACACCAACAGAACAATTAACCTTAAGAACATTCTGGAACACCCATATATATACAGTGTACTCACGCCCCCCCAGCCCTCTGTCCCGGGGTGAGAGGCCGCACGCATCGGATGTTATTTTGATGATGAGGAATTCCAAGGAAGCACGCAGGAAATTGGGGGATTTTCTTTTTTTTTTTAACAGGCCAACACTTTTTCAGTAGCAGCACACACCTACTTGTGGTTCAGTCAGTCGAGCAGGTGTCCGTCCAATCGAAAGGTTGAAGGTTTGGTCCCCGGCTCCTTCTGTCCGCACGCCAGAGTGTCCTCTGGAAAGACATTGAACCCCCATTGGGTCTGGTTTGCACCTTGCATAGTAGCACTGCAGCCATCAGAGTGTGTGTGTGTGTGTGTGTGTGTGTGTGTGTGTATGTGTGTGTGTGTGTGTGTGTGTGTGTGTGTGTGTGTGTGTGTGTGTGTGTGTGAGAGAATGGGTGAGAATGGGTGAATGTGAAATCCGGTGTAAAGCACTTTGAAACCACAAGCTGATAAAAGCACCAAAGAAGTGGAGAATATTTAGAGTTTTTATGGAGGTAAACTGGAACAGAAAATAATCCTTGCATTTATCGACCTGTTTGAGGTTTTCAAAATATGTTTTCCTATATTTGGTGAGTGGACTGGATGGAGTGCTGCTAAATAATATGATTTAGTGGAGAAGGACAAATTGTGTAATTTGATTTATGTATTTCAATTCAGCCTGATTATGATTTGTTGTATCTACACCTCATGGCAAACATTGTCATTATCATTGCCAATGTCAGGACATCACTTGAATTCCTCAGGCTATTCCCAGCATACTGCAAATTATCATAGATCATGCTCATTGCGAAAACCATCAGAAAGTAATTACTAAGACTATTAACCATGTAAGCTTTAATCTAACAACCGTTAAATGCATTATTCATTAGAACATATTGTGTATGGCATCATGTACTCCTCCTGCATTTTAATGTGATTAATTCTGCCGGTTGGTACAGTAAACAGTAAATAATTTGTGCTTGTGGCTTTAACCCGTCTTGGGAGGTCCGCGTGAGTGTATCTGAGCTGCTTCACACCGAACCCGGCCGCACAATAACTGTAATTTCTCTGCCAACAAGCAACAGAAGAATTAATAAACCATGAGAATGCTCTTCTCTATTCGCGGCTGCATGAAAACACACATAAACAGACTAATCCTCCTCTGACCTCATGCAAACACGCTGCACCACACATTTAAAACACAGATATGAGCACTCTTATACTGGCAGGTATGGCGGTAGAGTATATCGTCTTATCCCGGGAAAGAGGTCAGAGTTGCTCTGGAGAGTAATTCTATCCAAATAGGAACGTTAGCTTAGCTGCTGGTTTCGTTTTGTCTTTAAATTGTACTTGTGTGTATCTTGGCGCGCGCGCGCGCGTGTGTGTGTGTGTGTGTGTGTGTGTGTGTGTGTGTGTGTGTGTGTGTGTGTGTGTGTGTCCGCCCTTCTGTGTATTGGGCAATCAGGAAGGAAAGTGTGAGAATAATTGTAGGTTTTGACTCCATTATTGCAAAGAAATGAGAGTG
>CAAKHD010013239.1:86765-107804 GCA_901007705.1 Fistularia tabacaria | reverse complement strand
TGTGTGTGTGTGTGTGTGTGTGTGTGTGTGTGTGTGTGAGAGAGAGAGAGAAAGAGACAGAGTCAGTTTGTTGGATAGGAATAAGAGGTTTGTAGCCTTTTGAATTTCACCTGTTTCTAATATTTTGTAACTTGAACTTTAAATCCTTCACCAATAGAATTGTTGTCCTGGGGCTATGTTGCATTTTGTTGTATGCTGACGCTGAAAAATAAGAGTGAATTAATTTTCTCAGACTTTAAGGTATTTCAGGGATAATCCAGGGGTGTTTTTATGTAGCTTGTTTCTCTATTTGCTGCTAGAGGGCTGCTTTGGAGTGAGTTTGAGGGCCGGGCATCACCGAAACCTTTTTTCCGATTCACAAGAGTGATTGAACAGCGACCTATTTCAAGAATGTGGCTTTCAGGTTGTTCAGCAGTCTATGGTTTTAGCCATGTCTGATCTGTTTTAATTTATTTCCTGTTTGCAACTACTCTTGTATGACTATGTATTACTATGTACGACTATGTACTTGTATGCAAGGTTTGCTGCACTCCAAGACCGTGTGATCTCAACATTTGATTTTTTTTTGTAACTTGTTTTTACAAAACTGGATAGGCACGTCTTTCACGTCACCGAATTTTGTATGAGTTAAGCCGCGGCCGTGCTCTCTGATGGGCCATAACTCATCTGACGGGAAGTAGAGGCGGACCAGAACTATGTATTTCAATAATCCGTCCATTAAAAATAATTGGAGGCCCCATAATTGAATATGAGAATGAATGGCTGTATGCCTCTATATGACTGTGAATGAATGGTTCTTAAATATATGTCTCTGTATGTGGTCCTGTGATCCACTGGTCCGGGGTGAGCCCCACCTTTCACCCGATGACACCTGGAATGGGCTCCAGCTCCCCCTGAGAGCAGGATAAGCTGGATAGATAATAAATGAATGAATTAACAAATGTTACATTGCATTCCAATTGCAATGGAAAAAGTAAGTAATTCTACCCGGCTGGATGCATGCCTTTTAAATAAGCCGTTTTGCAGAAGCTTCTTTAAAGCATAATAATGATGTGAATATAGTCGCTATTAAGATTCTAGGACTGTGAAATACATAGTCATCTGTTAAATGCTCGGCATACTGTGATTTTGGACTCGTGTAAAATAACTGCACATTCCAAATGAGAAATGATAGACTGCTTAATTGATACTCTCCTTCGCCCATATGTGGGCTGTTATCCCAGCAGCCTGCAATTAATGATGAATTACCATACCATCAATATTTAAGAAACCTCTCACCGGGTAACTAAAAAAGAAAGATTATAATAGGCAGCAATTTGTAAAATATTCAGAAAGTAGATCTCTCAAACCAGCTCCCTCTGTAATGAGGAAGCAAACCTACCAGAACAGAAGTGTGTTTTCCCCCCATTACCAGGAGGGCACTCATCCCTACTGGCCGCAGATCGACATGGGAGTCAGACATCGTGAAGGACAACTGGCATCTTGTGAAAATTTAATCAGGGCCATGAATTAATCCTTAAAAGGAGGAGGATAAATGAAGCAAATGCATGCACCTAAATGATGACAGGGGAGGCCCTATGGCCCAATGCTGGGGTTATATCCTGAATAAATCATTTCCTGTGAAGGCCTGGACTGTCCTGTGGAGCAACTGCTCCCAGACTCCAAATCTTCTCCCGCTCGCACCTCTGTTGTGTCAATCTCAAGGCCACAGCTAGGAGCTGAGAGCTGAATCTGTATATTCACCTTACTTATTCTTAATAGAGGCTTACCGAGAATATTTGTCACTCAAGCCTCACTCTCTTTCTTAACAGAGACAATTTGGTGGTGCATGTCGAAAACATGATACGATGCCTTACAGCTGAACTCAACTCAATGACTTTCAACTAAAATCTACCATGGACAGAAATGTGTCAATAATTTTGAAAAAACCTATTCAAATCCCTTAATTCAGACCTCTGCTGAAACTATAGGCATCACGGTCGACGGACGGATTTCAACATTCAGCCGTTTACCTATAATAACAATACACTATTATTTGGGTTAACCTTCCAGTCCAAGTTGATGTGCACCAATCACAGTTGTTGGCGGAGAAGTGGCCCGCCCCCCATTCCCTCTGGAGCATATTTCAACTGGCCAGATCTTTGCTTTCCAGGTACACCGCCAAAGGCCTTGTCAAATCATGTACAACAAATCAGGAGCACAACAACAGGAGATCTGGTCAGTAAACTGGAAAGCAGAGCCATTGCCTGTGTTAGCAACCATCTTCCTGCTGAGCGTCGGGCCTGGCTCCGATGTCTGTTCTTGTTATGCTGAGACTTCACACTCACCTTTCCAGCCAGCACTGCAGCAAAGCACAATAGCTCCTGGTTGTGCTTCCACTGAGCACTTGGCTTAGGTTAGATCATGCTTGCATGATTAAAACATCCAGGTGCATAATTTAGGTGGGGAGGTTCTCCTGTGTGAACCCTAACCTGAATGGATCATTTCACGAAAATAAATTGGACTCCAAATATCTGGACTATTTTTGTATCCCCAACGTCCCCAAGATATTTGTTAAACTGTTCAGATAGCACAGTATTTCAGGTCAAGCTAAATATGTTTCTAATCCAAAAACTGACTGGATGAACAGGAACTGAAACAGATGTGGCTATACTGCAGAGCACAACTTGCGCCTTAGGTCGGCTCAGCCACACCAACCACCAACTGGAACATCTTTGACTCTGAAATTCATCAAAGTGTCGACGCTGCTCATAGGTCTGTACACACTTAGCAGTGGCTTCAAAGGGGCAGCTTCACGGAGATTCACCTTCCCCTCGGCTCCAGTGTGGTATGTTATGCATCACCCTCCGTTCGCAGAGGCTTCACCGTTAGAAAGCAATCGTAGCTTTCGGACTAATGAGAGTTGTGCGCTGAAGACGTAAACTCACCCGAGGAGGAAAAACATGACGAAAGCAAAATCAGTGTGTCCCTTTCAGAGGTGGCAAAAACAAGATTTACCAAAATTCATTCATTTATTCATTTGTTACCAATACCACGGGATGCCGAAGCCTAACTAAGCTGTCATTGGGCAAGAGGTGGGATTTGATCACGCGGTCACATCCAGAGACATGGAAACATCACGCTCTCCTTCATGTCTGGTCAATTTAGAGTCTCCAATGAGCCCCTGTGTGTTTTTGCACTGTGAGAGCAGAGAACGCCACCGTGCCCCCATTTGCCAATTCTGACATTCATCAACATGATTTTCTGAGGGCGGTATTCAAAGCTGTGCTCCTCATGATAGTAACTTTGATTAGAACAATCATTTATTGTTTAAAGTGTTTCACCATTGGCAGCTCTTGACAAAATTAGCGGGGGGGTGGGGGGGGGGCAGCTTTTGCAATGATAACTCATAACTCAAATCACCTCATAAAATGGTGGCCCGTTAAATAAGTAAATTAACAGGTGACCAGACAGTTGGCATAATTTACATTTGTCTTGTCAAAATTACATAGCTATACAACTTGTAACCAACAGGTGACGAGATACACACAAAGATGTTCCCTCAAGCTACATAAGCTACAGGGAAGGTACAGCTAAATTTGTTTACCAGTGAAATTATCGACATTAACCAGTGGATTGACCATTCAGTCATATAAGAATTGTCAGTTTACCTTCAGATATCTCAGATATATGAAGAGAGAAGCCTGTCGGACCATTGCATGTATGACGAAAGCTTGGGGAGCTCTGGGCGATTTCAACCTAGCTAAAAATTGCCCAAAAAGGGGCGGTTCCCTATTGAGCAGCCGCAATGATCAGAACTGCTGTGACAGCGGTGGAATGTCATTTTAAAAAATTCCTTCCTTTTCCTCGCTTTCGTTGCGTGTCGCCCAGATTACCCTTTTGAACAAAACCGCCCGTGTTTCAGATCAAGAAAACAACGCTTAAAAAGGGTTGTTATGAAAACATGATCAATTGAGAAGTCTTGAGGAAAAATAAACCGATTGCGTTCAAAGCAACAGAATCTGTGGACAAAGAATTGTCCACAAATATCAATTATATTTAGCACCAAAAACACAGAAACTGTACCCGTGTAAAAGCTAAAAATACTGAGAATAGTATTAATTTAAACAATATCTGCTACAGCATAGAAGACGAACCAATTATTAAATTTATAGAAAGAGAAAGAGAAAAAAAAATGTTTCAAATGATGAGGGTTACAATAAATCATTCACACAGTCTTACCAGCCATGGAACATTTGCGTTCCAGGCAGCGTTAAAACAAAATGTTCAGAATCAACAGAGCAGAAATGCAGCTGCGGAGTGAAGTTGTTCAATATTCCATTGCATCTGGTGCAAAAAGTTAATTTCCTTCAGATAAGTGTTACGATTAAAAAATACCCTGACCCTTGTGACATTTGCCAGATCTCTATTTTTCTTGGGGTTGGGGAGGTTAATCTATTTGGCCTCCAAACAAATGACACCTTACTGACGCATACCCTTGACACTTAATAAACAGGGGGGAAAAAAACACTAAGATATTCACATAATTTATTTATTTCAGGAAAGTTCCTGGCATTAAACCTGTCAACCAGCATGAAGGATTCAAGGATTGACTTCCATGTTGTGAAATTGTGAGAGCAATTAAATTTCAGGAATGTTTTTTTGTTTGATTGTTCTTTTTTTACAAGGTGGATATTTAAGCCTGGCTTCGTTTAACATGCACATAGATAATCATTTGTATCAATATGTTGCACATGGTTACTCTCTCTCTTCAGTTTAGAGGTGAAGTCTGTTATATGCGAGATGTTACTGGAGCACATACATATAAATAAATCCATGAAATCGTCATCAGTAATACCAGGTTACACTGCTTTTGCAATCGCGATACAAACATCAGGGGTTTAAGTGAGAAGATCCCTGGTTCGATTCTGACAGGACAAGTTTGCATGCTTCTCAAATTTCTATCTCTCCATCTTTCTCCTGTGTGCAAAATGTCTAATGTTTATATTGTGTAGATCATTTGTCATAATGAAGACCTGTAATGATAAATACCTGTAGCACGCAGAAAGCTATCTATCCAAAGCTACCACAATGCAGGAAAAGTAAAACAATATTCAGTAGCACACTTAGAGCATTCACAGATTCATGTTTACATGCATTCGTCAAACGTAGTTGTGCAGCTTGATTTTTTAAAAAGCGCTGTTGTCGAAAGTTATCGACGGGCACTTGGGCTTCGCAGAGAAGGTTGGGATAGAGAAAAGTGATACAGTTGCTGCAATCTGCAAATGTTTCATCCTCCAAATGTTTTGACAAATGATATTACATATTTGACACTGCAGTTTGTGCAAACCAAAAAAAAAAAAAGAAATCCGGAAAGACAAAGCCAGGTGGCCTCGGCTTCCAATTGGCAACAGAAAGCATTACCAGGCAGGTATGTGCCTAGGTATCCAGGTATAGCGGCATTGAGTCTCCCAGGCATTGTTCTCTTCTATCTCATCCTCAGTACTCAGTGGAGCGCAGCAATCGCTCCTCTCCATGCCCTGCCGCAGATCTGCACTCACGATTACACCCCAAATCAAATGAGTCTAGGACCGGGAGATGGGGAAAGAGTGAGGGTTAGAAGAGGGAGTTGGGTAGGGGGATGTGGGGAGGGGCTGGAGCAGGTGAGGTGAAGACAGGCATGGCTTGGCATGTGCATACAGATTCATCATGCTCTGAGTGGTCTGAATGAGAAAGTGAAGAGAGAAACACACCGGGGGATTTAGAATTGACCTAAAGCTTGCTGATTAAAAAAAAATATATATATATATATATACACTTTTCTTTTTCCTTTTTTTTAGAAAGAGAGAGATTCCATATTATGAACTGTGCATGTATGAAAGATTCAGGTCAAATCAGTTCAATTCAATTTTATTTATGTAATGCATTTTACTGAAGGTATAGCTGCTCACTTTCCATACAGAATTTTCGATAAATCTACAGAGACCCAATAAATTCCCCTCCGAGCCATGGTCTCTCCTTGTTCAAAAGGTAGGTGTGCTAGGAAGATAGACAGCGTTTTGTGGGTATAATAGGAAAAACTGTCACGAAAGCAGCAATAACCAAATTTATAATATTGCTGACCTCAAGCTAACAGCTTGAAAAATAGCAAAAAAAAATGAGAATGTCCTGACCGTTTGGTCAGTGAACGTCTAATAAGGTTGGAAAAATGTTTCCATCTACTTAGAGGAGCCGGGATTGTCAACAAGGTCAATAAAACATGACAAGTGGTGGCACCCAAGTCACAATTACAAAACAACAACAATGACCATGTGAAGATTGTGTACCATGAAGGCGTAGCTGATATCGATTTGCTAACAGTAATGGAATCGGGCCGGTGTTGGAGTTAGCGCCGAGATGTGATAAGCATTGTATTGTTTGCCTGGAGGACCGTCTGGGTCTGTTTTGTAGAGACAAGAGCACAATCGTGCTTGAAATAATTTAAGGGAGCCTCATTTTTCTTTTCCTTCCACTGTAATCCAATATGGTAATGTGCACCGTACAAGGTGAGCGTCACTGTCAATCAGGCAAACGCACACCTTTTTCCAGGTTATCCGCATTGCAATTATACATTGGTGAGAAAAAGTGTTCACTCAGAAACGAGACACCTTTACATCCACAACCCTAAAGAGACCCTGAACATCCCATATCAAGCTGTAACACTTGATGTATGGATTGTATTCCACATTGACAGACTTCATCTCCCTGGAATGAGTGGAGGGGCTGTAAACTTGTTTTTTTTTGTAAGTGATGTTCGCTAAGGCAGAAGGAAAATATCCAGCTGCAGAGTTCTACAATTTAAGATGTTTAGTGTAACTATCTTGAGATTTCAGCAATGTGTTTATCAAAAGTACCCTGAGATTTAAACAATGTATTTGTTTTTTGTTTCTTTTTGCAAAATGTGCCTCTAGAAATAAATCAAAAAAGAAAACAGAGTGATTGTCTGTGGGAAAAACTGGACCTCAGAGCTGTTTCCACCCTTCTGGCTTCAAGACTTCTCAGTCCATTCTCAAATCCCAGAGAACATTGATGCATGTTTTTATAGTTTGCTGTTTTTTTTAATTGATGTAGTTTTTAATATCTCAGAGGCACTTTATCTTCATTTTTTTTTCTATTCAACCTTGTTGTAAAACGGTAAGATAAATGTTGATCCTGATAATAGCAGCAATGGGTGGGTGAGCTGGTGAGTGGAAGCCAGTTCCATTTTAAGAGATGCAGAAATTCCCTCAGACAGTGACACAAGGACATAGAGAGGAGCCCAATGCATATGACAGGCATTAACCTTCAACACAGGGATAGACTCGTCATATAAGAGATGATCTGTTTTTGAAAAAAGGATTTTAGTCCACTACCAAAGGTAATTCTGATACGCCCGCTGGAAAATACAAGCGTGCCTGACCTCTGGGAACAGAGTAGTTCAGTAAGATATGATGGGAGCAGCCGCAAAACAGTGAATATAGAGAGGAAATAAGAACTTTCTCCTCATAGAAGTCCTTTAGAGGCTCACCCTGGAAACCCGACTTTAAAGAATTGCCAAAATCCAGCCATCAAGTAACAAATGGAGTAAGTTTACTGCGGTACTTTCTTATAAAAGTGAAAAATGCAGTTGATGGATTGTGATTTATGTGCAGGTTAAAGAACAAATCGTGATCAAATATCACTTAGGGAGCCAATAAAAGGTATCTGAAGCAACTCTGATCTTCAGAACAGGTATTTCAGATGTTGAGTGATAATGCCTTTTGTCAAGGTCGTTCAGGTCTTTACGTCCTTGGATTTTGGCCAACAGATGAGTTGTGGTCCTTCACGCTTCGCCCTCTGATGTCCCATTAAACATTTTCCCTGTCACTGAGCAAAAATACCAGGAAACAAAAGGCTGGTGGGCCAAGTATTCTCTGCAGCCATGAAGTGGGGTACATATCTTAAAACTATACAAGAAGATATGTTTTGCGCTGCCAGCAATCTTGTAAGAGCTCCTTAAAAGTGATTGCCTCCCCCCGCCCCTTTCCCCGAAGCTCCACCGATCCCTATCGATTTACCGCACATGTGTGCTGGCCAATCCATGGAGAATGATCACAAACTCTGCATGATGCCTCCAAGATTCTCAGGAAACCAGTTTTTGGTTACTTAAGTGAAAATGAATCAACTGGACCAGAGACCTTTTGCCTGTCACCTGAGGTAATTCGACAGTTTTCGATGGCTCAGTCCAAAATATCCTAGAGCTTCGTGATCATTTTCTATTCATTAATTCCAGCTGGTATGTTGGTGCTACATTTCACATAGAACCAAACATTTAATCAAATATCCTGGGAGTGTTAAAAGGACAATGTGGCGCGTGCTGGGAAACTGAAAATCCTCTTTTGATACCAACAAAATACATAATTAGAAAAAAAAGATCATAAAAAAATCAAGAATCTTGAAGTAAACCAAAGACTTTTGAATGTTATAATCGAAAGCAAAATTGCTGTCAGTGTTATGTAAGTTATGTCTTAACTTTGCCAAATTGATCATTGCCTGCTGACCTAATCAGAGAAGTAAATTCAGTACATTTGTATTGTTGTATTTTACTTAAAATAATGAGGGGAATAGTCAGTACTTATCTTCTATATTTAATGTACATATCCAACTTCGTAATGTGGTCATAGTACCCTATCTGCAAATCACCTGTGAATTATTACCATGCACATACTGTTGATGCATTTATTACATCTCCACCTGCTGCTTTTTGCACTCCTGGCTGGATACTAAACTGCATTTTGTTGCCATGTACTTGCACATGTGTAATGACATTAAGATTGAATCTAATCTATCGACTATTCATCATCACCAAGACGGTACTTTACGGTCTTGCATTGGGTTGCGGGGGGGGCTTATCCAAGGAGTCACTGGGCCGGGGGCAGGATTTACCCTGGGGACCCGTCCACTGGGCCACATGTAGAGTCATACAACCAGTCATTCAATCATCAGGGTCTCCAATGAACCTCTTGCATGTTTTTGGACTGTGGGATGGAAGAATATGTTCAGATGAGATGAGATGTACTTTCATGATCCCATGATTGGGGAAATTGTTTTGCAGCAGCAGCAAGACAAACAAGGATAAGGCAATTACAAGCTAAAAATAAAAATAAATATCTAAATAAAGTAAAATAAAATAAACTCTGGAGAGTAAAAGTATAAAGTATAATCTGAGAAATAAAAATGTCTATACATAGTTGCCAATATATAGGAATAGATAATGAGCAAGGTGGGAAGTGGCAATGTAAAGTACCGCAGTAACTGATTAGAGTGAGTTATTGCATAGGGTTATGTCATGAGGTGGGAAAAATTTCCTGTATCTTTCCGTTTGACAGCAGCTCTGTAACAGTCTGCTCGAGGAGCTGCTCCGCTGTCTATCCAGTGTGAGGTTGAGTGGGTGGTCCGGGTTTCTGACAGTTTCTTAAGCGTCCTTTCCATGTGGACACCTTGGACCATCATACTACCAACACTGTTCATATTTATAGTAATGTTTACCGTACCATTATTTATTATCAATACATATCAAGCAGCAGCCGCGCAGGAGGTTGAACTCCAGCAGGTGTGCAGCGCACATCTGTGAATCATCAAGCCTCATCAGGCTGAGGATAAGAGGAGCCTGTTGCCAGCCCTTCAGTGCCAGATTGTTGGTCTACTATTCATCTTTCCTTGCAAGGCACTTGTTCCAGAGTTTTGTACTTACCAGAATTAGGACAGTGCACACTAATCAACAACTTAGCATTTCAGTCTCAATGTAAATGGGCCAGAGTTAGCATACAAGCAAAATTGCATCTGTTGTCCGAAGGCAGGTAAAAGAAACATTTACGTAAGAAAACGTAGAGTACAAAGATAACAAAGTAACACGTTACAGTCACAGAGGTCATTACAAGGACAGTCACGAGTGAGAAAACACGTCCAAGAGAAAACGGTGATAATCTACCGGTGGCTGCATGATTGGTTTGTTTTCAACCAGTTTTTTTGAAACTATTCAAAGGTGGAGTAATGTCCACAGTTTCTGATATAAGCTGGCAGAGAGTTCCATGACTGTGTGCCTCTGATCGACACTACCATCTGACTGAATTTAGTCCTTCACCTTTGAACAATACAGTCTCCTAGTCAGTGCTCTGGTGTTTACTCCAATGTTGAACGACTCTATAGCTACCTTCCAAGTTAATGGCACTGTTGCTTGTTTTATGGATGTATTTATCAAAAGAGCAATTGGACTAGCAAAAGTCTCTTTCTGAATCTTAATGAAATTACTCCAGAGACCAAAAGTATCTCTGGCTTTAGAACTTTTTAGCGATGAGATTATTTTTATAATGCCAGAGATCTATATTTCTTGAATAAGAAATACAGTTTTACTGGGATAAAGAGGTTGGCATGAACTGTCTGGGCACTTCAGATTTCTTGTCAGTTCCTCAATTGATCTGATGAAAAAATAGTTAAAGCAATTTACATTTGTCATTAAATTGTCAGTCACAAGACCATTTGTCTGAGGCTGTGTGTCTTTAGGATTATCCTCTTTGTTTTTCCCCATAAGTTTATCTAAATGTTTCCAAATCAATTTTCCATTTCCCGTTGCACCTTTTATTATTTCCAAAAGTAAATTGGCTTTGGCCTTGCGCACCTACTTCTCAAATTTATTTCTGAGTGATTTAAAGATCTGATGATCATTTGCAATTTCTGTTTTTCAAGATTTTTTGAGAGCGATGTCTCTCTGTTTCATTAACTTTTTATTGTGATTTGAGAGCCAAGGAAGATTCTCTTTACGTTGTTAGGATTTACCTTTTCTAGTAAAACCAGCTAAAGTATCATTGAAATTTTTGATACAATTTTTGGAGCTATATCACTCTTTTCCAATATCTCAGACCAATTTAATAACCTGATTTCATTACTCAAATTTTGTTGGGCATGTTTAGGTATAAACTCATAAACCCTCTCTTTGTTAAATGTGGATAAAGGCTGCCTCTTAATTTTTCTTTGACAAAGAATAGAATTGTGGTCAGAGAGACCAGATGCAAAGTTAAAATTCTTCAAGATTCTATCGGGTTTATTGGTAAAAAATTAAGTTAATTGTTTTCGAGAAATTTGTTATTCTTGTTGGTTCTTTTACAGTTTGCGTCAAATTATGCTTATCAGCTCGTTGTTTAATTTTTTTTTTCTGTCTGATTCATCACCCCAATTGATATTAAGATCATAAAAATAATTTCTCTGTTAGCATTACAATTGTTTAAAATAAGCTCAAACTGATCATAGAATATATCTTAAGCTGAGGGAGGTCGATACAGACAGATCGGAGTGAAAGACATTGTAGAAGACAGTGTTATACTCAAACCAATACATTCAGGACTAACTTCCTCTGGCCATTGAATTAATTCACATTTCAAATGAACTCTCACATAAACCCCCCACCCCCATAGTACTCCCCCACCTCTCCTGTTCTCTCTGTCTGTTCTATATACATTGTATCCTGGAATGTTCACAACTGCTGTTGGTGATGTAGGGGTTAACTAACTTTCATTTATTCCAAATTCCAAATTTATTCCATCAACGTTAGAGTGCCTTAACAAGTGTTCAACGTTTCGTCTCTCCTTGCAAGTCCCTTGTTCCACGTTCCACGTCTCGGCCTTCCTCGCAAGTTCCAGAGACTCCTTTTCAATAAATCCCTGGAAACGCCTTACCACTTGAGAGTGTTCTGGCATTAGGGTCAGCCTAACCTGCATTTAAAATGACAGAACAATCTGACCACTCTGACCCAGCGAACACTCTCAGGATGGATCCCTCCCTGCGCTTCAGAGCACATTTTATCACGCTCTCAATGACTCCTTGAAGGACCAACTAGCCCCCTTGGAGGAGCCCGAAACCCTCCATGAACTCATATCTTTGGCTATTCGCCTGGATAATGGTCTGAGGGAGAGAAGCAAGGAGGAAACTAGACGACAGGTCGTGCGCAGCACTAATGATTCATCTTCTCCCAGCTCCTTCTCTTGTCCCATATACAGGTCTACCACTCCAGAGCCAGAACCGATGCAGGTCAGCCTGCCCCTTGAGGAGCAGCAACGTTCCAATTTATTGCGGTTCCCCTGGTCACTACATTTCCTTTTGCCCTCTGTTCAAAAGACAGTGCCCGCCAGTAGAGGCAGGAATACTGGTGGGCGGAAGTCTCCAACATAACCCTCCTCATCTAACTGTACCTGTAGCTATTTTATGTGATGGCGCAGCTCATGGCCTCCAGGCGCTTGTGGATTCAGGGGCTGAACAGAATCCTATCGATCCCAGAGAGGCCCGCCGTCTCAACCTGCACCTTGTACCGTTGTCCACTCCACTTTCTGTTTCTGCCCTTGGTTGTAGGGGTCTAACCGTCGTTACTCAAAAAACCAACCCAATCACTCTAATCACTTCAGGTAACCATAGGGAGACTATTGAGTTCCTCCTGTTCCCGCTTGAGTTAGGGTTTCCATGGTTGGCCCAACACAAACCCCATGTCTATTGGCCGAATGGTCGACTTGAAAGCTGGAGCTTGTTAAACCTACTTAACTGCCTAAAATCTGCACAAGAATCTTCGAACCAGACCTCTCCTCAGGCTTCAAAACCAACCGCTGACTTAACCTCTGTTCCACTGGAATACCACAACTTGCACACAGTCTTTAGTAAGGATAAAGCTCTGTCCTTGCCACCACACAGGTTCTATGACTGTGCTATAGACCTCCTTCCTGAAACCCCTCTACCTGGAAGTAGGCTTTACAACCTGCCTAGACCCGAGCGTGAGGCCATGGAGACGTACATCCGTGATTCTGATGCCACTGGACGAATCAGACCCTCCTCCTCTCCTGTGGGGGCTGGATTTTTCTTTGTTCAGAAGAAAGAAAAGACCCTACGCCCCTGTATCGACTACCCTGAATTAAATCAAATCACTGTCAAGAGAAAATATCCCCTACCACTTATCTCCTCTGCTTTCGAATCCAATCAGGGGTCCACCGCTTTTATAAGGTTGGACCTCCAAGATGTCTATCATCTGGTCAGGACCCGCCAGGGAGATGAATGGAGGACAGCCTTCAAGACCCCCAATGGACACTTTGAGTACTTAGTCATGCCCTTTGGGCTTTGCAGTGCCCCAGCTGCAAAGGATGAAAGCAGTCCTGGATTGGCCGGTCCCACAAACACGCGAACAGCTTCAGAGGTTCTTGGGTTTTGCCAACTTCTACCACTGATTCATACGAAATTAGAGTCAGGCGGCTTCCCCACTGACTGCCCTCACCTCCACCAAGACCACCTTCTGACACCAGCAAGGACCCAGCTGCCATCCACCCACCGAACTGCATCATTGGGGCTCTTTCCTGGGACATTGAAGATGTCTTCAACCAGGCGCTCTAGATGGAACCAGACCCCGGCACTGGTCCGACAAGGTCCATCCCCACCTCGGCGAAATCTCATCTCCTTCACTGGGCCTACTCTTCCAAATTCTCTACCCACCCTGGTATCAACCGAACAATTGGCCTCAAACTGCTGCCTCTGGTGGCCATCCATCCACAAGGACATTAAAGACTACATCCTTTCCTGCCCTGTTTGCGCACGCAGTAAGTCCTCCCATGGACTCCTTCAACCTTTAATCATTCCGAAGAGACCCTGGTCAAATATTGCAATCAATTTCGTCACTGAACTTCCCCTCCTCTAAATGTAGAGGCCACTATTCTCACCATCATAGACCATTTCTCTAAAGCCTGTCACCTCGTGCCCCTCAGAAAACTCCCCTCAGCTTGTCAACCAGCTCAACACCTGGTCAAACATGTCTTCTGTCTCCACGGCATCCCCCAGGGGATTCTGTCTGACCGTGGACCTCAATTCATCTCTGGACAGGACCGCCGCTTTGCTGACTGGAAATGGATTCCCGCTCCATTCTATTCGCCTTGACAGAATGTGTGGCTCTCATCTCATGACATCCCTTCAAAGTCCATCTCCAGGAAGATAGCCCCTAGATTCATCGGTCAATATGAAATAGTCTGTAATCAGTCCCGCTGCAGTTCATCTCTGTCTGCCTCCGAGCCTCCGCCTCCACCCAACCTTCCATGTGTCCCAAGTCAAACCTGTCCTTGCCAGCACCTTCCGAGCCCCCTCCGACCGCCCAGGACGTTTGGGGGCACCGTGCGTATGCCATCCGACGGATTGTTGACTCCCCGGGGCAGGGGATGGCAGTATCTAGTGGATTGGGAGGGCTATGGCCCTGAGGGACCGCTCTTGCGTGCCGCGCTCTTTAATTTTTGATCCGTCCCTAATATCAGACTATCACTCTTCCCTTCTGTCTTGTTGCTCACGGCCCCCTGGGGACGGCCTTTGAGGGGGTATGATGTTGGGATCCGGCTGCTCGTCAAGCAGCAGCCATGCAGGAGGGTGAACTTCAGCAGGTGTGCAGCGAATCATCAAGCCTCATCAGGCTGAGGATAAGAGGAGCCTCTTGCCAGCTATTCAGTCCCAGATTGTTGGTCTACTATTCGTCTTTCCTCGCAAGTCCCTTGTTACAGAGTTCCACCTTTTGTCTCTCCTCGCAAATCCCTTGTGCCAGCTCCCACGTATCGCCCTTCCTCACAAGTTCCACAGACTTTTTTTCAATCAATACCTGGAAACGCCCTACCACTTGAGAGTGTTCTTCCATTTAGGTAAGATACCTACATTTAACATGACAGTACTGCGTAAAGCAAAGTAAGAATTTCATTGTACGCAGAAACGTATTTCCACACTGTACACATGACAAACACTTTGAATCATGGGCAGAATCACACTGCAAAAGACCAATAATCTTGCTTTTAAACAAAGTGTTTTGTGCAGTTATGATTTTACTTTTACTTGGGTTAGAATTGCAGTGGTTCAGTTTTGCATACCTCGGCCCTGTTCGGCCTCAACAGCTCAATTTTACAACCTTAGTATTGAGTCCCTCTAACAGATGGAGCAGACTACAATGGCACTGATAACCCACGGACGTTTCTATTCTCCCATCCCTCACTCCGACCTAACCACTAACAGCCTTAGCAGTGAGGCACACGGACGTGTTCTGTTTTCCCCTCATTTAATGCGCTGGAGTGGACCTTAATTCGAGACACCAATGATACGCCGAGCGCAGTCATTTTCTCCCAGAATAAACACACAGCAAGCGTGTTCGCTACAAACTCCACATCTGTTATGTGTCCTCGCGCCGTGCCGTGCATCGCCACCTCCCTATCTGAGCCAACACCGACAGCCAGTCGTCCAGATATGTTCCCTGGCAGATGCCGTGCAGGCTGAGTGGAGCTATAGAGGCTTGCATGAATTGTACAAACACAGTCAAAATCATTCCTGATGCCGAAGGGAAGTATAAAAACAAACAAAAGGTATCTCTGAGAAAAACACTGCATTTATTTCACAGCTCCTGGTTTTGTTTTGTTTTTTTTTTTGATTGCAAGAAGATTTCAAAGTCACAAAAGAGGTACTGAACTGCTCCCACTGTAAATCATCATTTGCATAGCTTTACCCAGTTTGATTCCTTTAGAGGTGCTTTGCTCTGTGTGATTAGTCAGCACTTTTATATAGATGCACATTCATTTTGTCTGTTTTTCTTAAGATAGATTAATTTTCCCGGACAATACTTACTGATATGAAGTACATCTTGTTTGACAGCAACAATATTATTGTTTTTTTTCCTTTTTTTAATTTATTTATTTTTTTTGTTGTTTAAAAACACAGCCTGAGGCCTTTAAGAAAATTGCTTCATTCTTCTGTGTGGGCTCCTACAAGGTAGCTGGGGCAGATGAAGGTGTGGGCATTTACACTTCCACCGTGTCACATCTGTGTAATTCCACAAATACCATGTCAAAATATCACTCGGGGGAGGAACTTAAATGGTGCCGTGGGTCTAATAAAGAATTATCTTAGCTATTTTATCTTCAGGCCCTGCATGTTTTTCTGGAGTGGCTTGTGATGGGGTTCAAACCAGTGCATTTTTAAGTATGACTCAATTCACCAAGACACAAACCGAGTGCCCGAAAAAGGGTAGCATTCAGTGGAAGTTAGAAACACATCACGTGAAATTTGATCTTTGCTCTCTATGATGGCGTAGGTCGGATTTGCAAAACCTTCAACACGCAATCCTGTCACCATAATCTGTGTTTGAGTTGCAAAAATAATAATCTTGGCAATTTCAGTTGGTTATTTTCACCATGCCTCTGTACGACCACTTCCACTGTTGTCTTTGCCCAGACCAGAATTCGTATTGCAGGATTTTATTTTTACATCACTGTACAAGTAAGTCTTCAGGCTTTGTTTAGCCACGTCGTTTGATTCACATCACATTTCAAATTGTCGGTTGTGACGCTTGACTGTCTACTTGTTCCAGCAAAAATGCACATCCACTGAAATTCTCGTGAGAAATGGAAGAAGTTCCAGGGGTGATTTTAAAAAAAACTCGCTCATATAAATATAGTGCAAGGGGGAAGGAAGGTCATCTCCTTTTAAAAACAGCCAAAAACACGTATTGGCTGGTTCACACTATGGGTGTCATTCTGAGAAGGATGCAAAGAGTCTTCAAAATGTGAAGCCACGTTGCAAGGAGTCTTTCATCTTTCAATGACTTCATCATCTGCCTCACATTATCCCTCTCACACCTTTCCTTTGGCTCTGCCAAGTTGAGTCTCGTCTTCTCCCATCATCCACCCATGATGGCGCAAACTGACTATATCACATAATAAGTGTATTTCTGCATATAGTGAGCCTAGAAATTGAACCTTAGCATTATGAAGATTTTCAACTTATTTAAGGACAGGTTTTCCGCATACTCACGGCTCCACAAAATCCCCTCATTAGTCAGTATTGTATGCTAAGGAACCCTGAGTTAAAGTGGTCAAATTCAGGCTTTTCAGGCTTATCACAAACTTATCTCACAGAATGGATGAATGAATGTATAAATTGTATTTTCTGACCCCTCGCCTTTTGTGGATCTCATCAGCAGGGTAACATTAAACATTTTAGGTATTTTGCAGAACCTGGAAGTATGTGATATTATAAAAAACGGTCTGTGTGGTGCTAAAGTCATATATGATCTCAGACAGTCTCACAACACATATTCACAATGAGCACAAATGTTTTGACAATGTATCAATGAATGGCCGCACATGCTGTGCTATTTCATATGGTGTCTTTTCCATGCAATTCTAAAGAGAATCGGACTATTTTTGCGGCGATATACAATAAATACAAAAGCAAGGTTTTTTTTGCTAACCTTAATGAGTCCCTCTTGTGAATGCAGCAAAAAATATATATATTAACCGTCATGGTTGTCAGATTCAAAAAAATTCTGATTTATTTGAAAAGAAAGAAATCTCATTTACATCACATCACAGACTCCCCATGTGTCCATCAAAATAGAAATGTCAGCTGTCAGCCCGATCTTTACATTACTGGAATAAAGACAGTGTTCTTTGCGTGAATATTTCTGTTTTGCTTGTTGCTTTGTGTTCATGATATATTCAAATGTGAGTCATAAGAGCGTGTTATGTATATGCTGCTGCATGTTGGTAGATGAAGCAGTGTTTTAAATTGGCCTCCAGTCGACTGGGCCGTCGCTGCGCCTGCAAGGAGCATGAACGCAACCTCGTGAATGACTCAAAAGCAGAAATAAAGGACGAGCGGCCCGTTGCAAAAACCTACAATATGTGTGAATAGGGCTCACCGTAGAGATGGGCAGCACAGGTTCATTACAGAAGGCGTGCAAGAACAAAGCGTCATCTCCATTTCAACCTCACCTTTGGAAAGAGGCTGTAGTCGCTGCTGTGAAGGACTGGTGGAGCCCCTGGCTCTGCTCAGAATACTGATTAATCCCTTACTATTGTTATCAGACAATATCAGCTGATGCCGCGATGGCGAACCGTACTCTGCTGCTGTGACCGAGGACATTTTTTTTCTTTCTCTATCCCTTTTCTCCTCCCCTTAGCCTCGCGTCTGTTCTCTGGGTCCATCTTTCTTTCACGAGGGTGGCAAAATAGACGCCTGGGGGCTTTCGATGGCATGAGAGAGCGTTAGTGTTTTGATAAGTATTGATATCAATCTCACAAATCTGAATTTAATGACCCAGTGTGCCAGGACAGTGGGTATTTGTCTTGGGGGTCCATATACGAAGGAGGTGGGAGGTAAATCACCCATTGACTCGGTCCACTTCTGTTACAAAGCCCCTTTGCATTCATTGTATCGACTCCATGCTGCGACCTTGCAAAATATACAGTGCAGTAGCTCAGCAAGGGACTCTTTCATGTGCAAAACTATATGAAAGTGAGGGAAGAAAAATCGATAACATATAGGAAAGAAGAAGAAATGTGCCAGAAAAGGTACCAAATGGATGTATTCTACAGAGGGACTGTGCCTGACTTTAAGTTCTAAGCATCCTTTCCTGCCCCCCTTCTCTCTCCCCTCTCACAAACTGTCTCTCTTGATGGATTGGCCCATCAGTTAGAAATAATTAGGATGAGCTTAGTTCTTGTCTCACTGAATGCAGTATCACCAAGGAGCCGGGTCAAGCCTTTAAAGCAGCACTTCTATCGCTTTATATCGTATTACACTAAATTTCCCACCGTTTGATGGTCTCACTCCAGGGTCCTGATACGACCCCAAAAAAAAGACAGAAATGTGTCCTAATGTTATTTCTGCATGGCACATTTTCCCTCCAATCGCCCAATATTTTCAAACATTATCGTGCTAAAAATGACTCACTCTTCAACAGATGCTCTCGTCCACTGGAGGCCACCACTTGAGTCTGCTGATCGCTGATTGACCCATTTTCTCCTCAAACCTCTAAAGTATGTTTTGTATTGGACTCTAACTTACTGTGATTATAAATAGGTCCAATGTTGAATCAAGAAAAGAGAGTGATTGTGATAGAGGATGAGGGGCTGGCGGTTCAGGTTATTTATTTAATGACATACCAACTCGACATTTGGTTTATTTATTCATTCATTCATTCATTCATTCATTATCTTTACTGATTTCTGCAATCGGGGTCTCGAAGGGGTTATTGTAGATGCCAGTCAGTCACAGGGTCGCAGAAAGAGACATGCAACCATTAACTCTTTCATCCATGTGTCATATAGATACATACAGGTATTCACTCGTTCGTGCACATCATAGAGAGATGTAAAACCACGCTCTCATTCACACACAATAATTCACTTTGTCATTTAAACATCATATAGATACATACAACCATTCACTCTGTCATTCTCTTCATGTAGAGATTTACAACCATTCACTCTGTAATTCGCAAGCTATATGGAAAAAGATAATTCACTTTCTCATTTCCATGTCATATAGAGATATACTACCATTCACTCTTTCATATAGGTATAGGTACATACAACCAATAACGAGTTCATTCATATCAAATAGAGACATACAAACATTCACTCTTCCATTCACATGTCATATAGATACATACAAGCATTCACTCCTTCATCCACATGTCACATAGAGATATACAACCACTTACTCATTCTTTCACGTCATATAGAGATTTACAACCATTCACACACAAAAGAAACAGATAATTCACTTTGTCATTTACATGTCATTATAGAGATATATAACCATTCATCCATTCATTCACGTCATATAGAGACAAACAACCATTCACTCTCTCTTTCATACACCATGCAGAGACATACAACCATATATTCTCTCATTTGCATTTCATATAGAGAACTACAACCATTCACCCTCTCACTCTCAAACCAGGACAATCCAGGGTCTCCAAAGGCCTCCCCTGCATGTTTTAGGACTGTGGGAGGAAAGCGGAGAAACCAGAGAAACCATTGCAGACACAGGCAGAACATTAAAACTGTCAGACCTTCTGGCTGTGAGGCAAAAGCACTAGCTTTTCCAAGTGCAATCTGAGAATTACAATTTCATTCTGTCAGCAAGGATACAGGAGTCACACAGCTGTGGGTTTTCTGCCATCCACCCGCAGGTGGGTGATACCACAGAAGAACCCCGATCATTATTACACATATGATGATAAAGGTTTCAGGGGCGTTTACAGTCGTCCCTCATGTCCTTATTTGGTGTTGATGATTATTGCTATGGCTGTTGTTATCTTCTACCAGTCGCTCGCTCTCGACATCATGCAAGACGGTCGGCATGACCTGTCTTCTGTCCTCCGTGGTCAACCCCTCTCTCGCTCCCTTGTCTTTTCTTCAGGCGGCCAAGGCCTTCCTGGGTGCAACCTGTCGCCTTGGCAGAAGGCAACAGGTGAATGCGAAAAGTGCGAAATACCCAAAGAACTACGCTAAATTACCGTATGTCCAGGAGAACGAGAGGCTGCTGCGTCTACACACACCGCCGTTTTTTCAATCTGACCTGATCAATCAATACTTTTTTATTTGTCATAGTCAAAGAAACACACAGTTAGATACATCGAGATATCATTTTGAGTGAGTGCCCTCCACGTACCAAGAAACCCTATAAAGTGCAAGAAAAAAAAGTGCATATGGCATCAATATCCTGAAATTATTATTGATACACATAATATTTAAGGTGATGTGCAACTGACTCAAACTAAGTAGGTAAACCTGTGGATTTTGGGATCTGCCTAACCAGAACTTCCATGCAGATTTATTCATCAAATGTGGCTCCATCTCCTTTTATATTTGTGAATGTTGTGTGTCACCTTGAGAAACACAGGACGGTAACAGTGCAATGTACAATCCGGCACATACTTATTGAATTGAATTGAATCCTGTTGGTTACAGAGAGGTGCAGGAAGGAACGGCAAGAGGACTACAGCATGTGAATTATTGCTTTGGGGATTTTTGGGCCTTTTGAACCAAAAAACCAAGAGGAGGAGAAGAAGGCAAAAACATAAACTGAAAAAGATAAATATATAGTGGATATGTGTGTGTGTGTGTGTGTGTGTGTGTGTGTGTGTGTGTGTGTGTGTGTGTGTGTGTGTGTGTGTGTGTGTGTGTGTGTGTGTGTGTGCTTTTTTTTTTTATCTATATATGT
>CAAKHD010013239.1:62717-82014 GCA_901007705.1 Fistularia tabacaria | reverse complement strand
GTGATCTGTCTCAGCTTTATCAACTTTACTCACAAAATAGCGCATGTAGTGTGAGTATGTGTGTGTGTGTGTGTGTGTGTGTGTGTGTGTGTGTCTGTGTGTGTGTGTGTGTGTGTGTGTGTGCGCGTGTTTGTGTGTGTGTGTGTGTGCGTGTGCGTGTGCGTGCGTGCGTGCGTGCGTGCGTGCGTGCATGAGTGCATGCGTGCGTGTGTGTGTGTATCATAAGGAACTTAATATCACTCACTGCTTCAACAATGCAATATTCCATTGGGAAATAAAGCATAATATTTGTCTGCCATTCTTTGAGAGAGGGTATGGTGAACACAAACTCTTCATCTTTTCTATACTGATGATGGTCCACTTTATTATATTACAAAAATAAAGTTATTACATTTGCTTTACCTCTCCTGTTCTCTTATGCTGAGAACAGCAGAATTTGGTCAACGACCAAATATCATCTCGCTCTGCAAAAAACAGCTTATTGTATTTGATGCAATATCTACAATTTTCAGGGATTTGTTGGCTCGCAGAATACAATAAACTCCTCTCTCAAATTTATTTTCGACTCTCAGACCCAAGCGGATGATAGCAGGGAGGAACCGGACACAGCTGTCAAAACGGATGAGCCTATGTCTGTGTACAATGCAGTGGTACCCTGATATTAGTGTACAATCACCTGATCATTTAGTTTCCCAAAAATCATTGCGCTCATTCATCTGTCAATGCAACTGTCACAATAATTATTTTCAAAAAGGCAGCAGGTTTGGGGCCCAAGCACTGGCCAAATTCAAGCATTTCAGGGAAATACTGTAGGGCTACTGCTTCCAGCGGGCGCCTTAAATGTTCATATGTTGTTTTGATATCTGCGCCACCAAGAAGTGCGAGCCGATCTATCAAACGGTGAGTGCCAGTGGAGAACATGAACCTCGTGTCGGGCGTGTACTGTCAAGCCATTTGTTAAAGCCATACACATTCCCAGCAGGCTCCTCGGTTGATCTTATCACCAGACGATGTGTGTGTTTGTGTGTACGTGTCGACATGATTCTTCGAAACCGTTTGGCAGCACGAGAAACTGGCATGAACATGTAGCGGAAAATGCAAAACCAGGATATCAGAACAACACGTGTCGCTGAGGTGATCCCCTGTCTGAGGTTGTTGAATTAATTATGATCTGGTAATTTTGAATCATTATAACTTCATTTGAAATGATGATAAGAGAGATTTTGATGTCAACACCAATGCTATACATGGTATTGGCATGTTGTTGGGATGCATTATTTAGTTTGCTATCTCACTCAGGGTGGCGTAGCCATGCAGCGGGTTGTTCTCTCACTACACAGAGAGACATCTTTTCGGTTTGAATTGGAGGGGGTCGAAATCCCCCCCCCTTCCCGTCTGCTTGTTGAAGAGTCCTTCAGCAAAATGGCCTGGTTAGTGCCTAGCATCTCTGTAGCTCTGCCACCATGGGTTCATGTGTGTGTATGATTGGCCGCTTGCTTTCTGGTGTGAAATGCTTTGAAACCACAAGGCTGTATAAGTTGAGGCCATTTTCCAGTAGCCAATTACTATTGATTGTCCATAGGTGTCTCTATTTGTGGCCATATGTTCAACGAGTGACCTGTCCAAAGTGTACCTGGCCTCGTGCCCACTGTCAGCTGGGCTCGGCTCCAGCCCTGCATCCCCGCTGTGTGAAGGACAAGCTGCATGTTTAATGAGCAAATGTTCTTATTTAATCTTCCTCCTCTCAAACCTCCATATTTTTAATTATCGATGCAAGTGCACCACGGTTGATTTATTACTTTGGCAGTTTGTCTTCCAGGCAAAATATCTCTAATAACAATGTAATCACAGAACAATGGGAAATTTGTATGACTGACCTAATTCATTTTAAATGAAAGAAATACTTTCATAGGTTTCATGACAAGTTTGAGGATTCTTTATTGCTTTTAAGCCTGGGAAATTTTAGATGGTGATACTCTTGCATCACATTTGCCCCACTGATGCACGCTGTTCACCCCGTCACCTCAAGTGTCCTTGAATTAAAACACAGCTGCAGTAAGTGTGTCTCACAGGGATTTCCTGACATTTCACAGTTTCCTCTGCTCTGGTCTTAACGATCTAGTGAAATGGTCAATAGTGGATCAGTTTTATGGGCTGCTATGTAACTGATATCAGGTCCTCTGACTTAATTTTAATGATAATAGTCCTGAAGAGGTGGAACACTGGCACAGTAGTTGGTGCTTCTGCCTCACAGCAAGAGGGTCCCTGGTTGAAGGGGGCCTTTATGAGTTGAGTTAGCATGTTCTCCCGGTGTCAAGCGTGTTCTCCAGTTTTGTCCCACAGTCCAAAAGCATAATTGTAGACCCTAAAATCGCCCAGATGTGTGAATGACAGAGTGAATATTTGTCTCTATGTGTGGCCCAGTGATTAACTGGCAATCAATTTTGGAGTCCAAACTTTTGCCTAATGACTGACGGGATAGGCTCCAGCAGCCTCTTGATCCTGGAGTCCAGAATAAATGGTATGGATGATGAATGAATGAATGAATGAATGAATGAATGAATGAATGAATGAATGAATGAATGAATGAATCCTAGAACTCAGTGGAAATTCAAATCATTTTTAATGATGCAATCCTTTGACCTGTTGAGAAAATGGATCGATTTTTTTGTTCCATATATGCTGCTTCGCCTTGTTCTCCATCCCTTCCTGCTCTTTTCTTTGTCCTCTTCGTGCGACGACAACCTTCAGGCTACTGGGCTTATACAAGCTTTGTTTTTGTTTCGTTTTTCATCACGAGGCCATCTTTGCTGCATTTTGGTCAAAGCTCCGCAAGAAAATTGTGGCAAAACAAAATTCACACAAACCACAGCCTTTTTTTTCTGCAACAATGGCTGGATAACTGGATAAGCCCGTCTTGTCTACCGTGTCGACGAGCATCTGACAATGAGAGACATAGCGTGTATAAAAGGCGGTGGTTTCTCCTCATTGTGACTTACCGATTAAACATTGTTTTCTTCTTTATATCTTCAATACAAACACACAAATGTGTGGAAATTAGTCTGTCGGTGTGTTTGTTTCAGTCTGCCATCGTCAAGATTAAGCAGAAATTATCATGGATTTATTTGGAAATCAAATCTCGCTTGATGGGATTTCAAAATTACATGGACAGCAAGAGGTTTAATATTCTATAAAATTCATAGAGCGAATATCGGAAATATAAATAAATATGGAAAAATAAATGAAAATCATGATGTCTATTACAGAATGGGGGACATATTCAAAAAATGTGAATATATTCGGGAAACTTGAAGCATCAGCGCAAGAACATGAGAATGGGGATTATAGTGATTCGGTTCGGAGAGCATCTTTATATTTCCTAGGACACATCATGAGCACTCATTTTCATCTATCGAGCTACTTCTCGGTGTGTTATCTCACATATGGATTTATTTTATCAGCATTCGTGAATTCATTCAATTTGAAACATTTACCCCATGTTACATCAGGTTTTATTTCATGCCGCGGAAAAAAAACACACTTGAACTTATTATTAAACACCGAACTAAGTGACGGCTTCCAGGGAGTCTAAAGGGCAACTGAAGTGGACCAGCAGCATAGGACAGGATCATGTATGATCATTTACTTGCCTTTTTATTAGCATTGGTTGTAGTTTTTCTTTCTTCTGAAAACAATTGCAGTTATTTTCTAATAATACAAAGAGTAGCATGTTGATATTTTTTTACATCAGCTGCTCATTTGCAGATCTCAACAGAAATGCACTCCTAGGTGAAAATTCTCAAGCCACAACAACTGCATTACCAGAGCGTTAAGATGTAGCTGGCACCGAGGTGCAAAGTTGAGAGCCATTTATGTAATTAAAACCATGGATGCAACGAGTCGTCATCGCACAAGAGGTCTGTGTGGTGAACTGTTAGTCATAAAAAAATGGAAAAAAAAAAAACACAACAAGCATCTTATTTTAAGTACCCATTTAACTGGGGTCACGTCATAAACCAAGTCTAATACATTCGTAATTTAAATACAAACCCCTGATCTGCAGACAGTGGAATCTTCCTTGTGCATATGTTGCAAGATTGGCGCATGATTAATTGGGCAACGAGGATTAATTTTTGCTAATGGACCTGGCAGTGGCGGCAACGGCGAGTGTGATGTAACCGGTGGTCCAGACAGCAAGAATCCAAAGCGCATTAATCAATGCGATTGTGTCGACTCCGGCGATCAGAACCTTAAAAAGTCCAATACAAGAGTATACAATAACCTTATTGTTCCTGTGGGCGCTCATCCATCATCCTCAAAATACAAATTATTTTGACGCAGCCAATTACATGGCATGCCTAACAATAACTGTCCTATTTCCAGCGATCCTTGATGAAGAGTGATTTTAGAAAAATCATCATCCTTCACAATTTGTATGCTGGAAATATTTGGATGTCGAAAACAAGGTTGAATTTATCACAAGTGAGACGGTTTGGGGTTTTATGGCAACGTTAAAAGGAAAACTGAACTGTCTCCGGAAAATACAATAACAGCTAAATCACGGATTAGATCTTTAGTTTAATGCCACGATACATTCAGAGGCCAGCAAAAATATATAGTTTTCTTTCAGCTGAAGTACAAAAAGCTCTCTGATCTCTGAAAGCCTCTCTGTCTGGTTGGATGAAAACAGTTTTCTACCTCAGCAGAGTGGTTATTCTTGGTTTTGTATCGTGTGTGTAAATGAGGGGCAGGGGAATCAGGCCTAAATTTGGGCCAAAGTCGAATCATTTTTATGGAAAGAAGAGGTTCAGATCGTTCATTTTATTCATGACTGTAGAAGAGTCACTGCCTCCTCACATTGTCAGTGTATCCAGAAGGAGCAGCTCAGGAATGCAGTCTTGGGACTGCATTTCCAGCCCCCCCCCTTTTTTTTTTTTCATCAAGTGTCTTCGATCACGACCGCAGGTTGTACTTTATTATCTGAAGTTGCTATCAGTTACTTATGCGGCAATTATGACTTGCGAAACCCAAGCGATGACTTTGATTCCCTAAATGTAGCCAAGTTGCCTGGCAACCAGACAATCTCAGTTTCATTTTAATCTGCATATCTGTCCTGCCGCTCTCCTGTCTTATTTTCACCAGGTCACCCTGCTGAGCCCAACAAAAATCAATCTCTTCAAAAGGGGTGTAACGCCGGTCCTCAGAATGAGGTCCTAAAGCCAATGTCCCCTGATCCCCGGCCATGGGAAATTTATATTCTATCACAAAAATGACTTAACCCGCATCTCATCACCAGGGGACACTCCAGATATCACTCTGTGGAACCGTCCCCCCCCTCCTTCATTTTTTTTGTAGAGTCTAGCTCAGTTTTAGCTGCAGCGGCGGAGCTTAATATTCCATACATAGCTTAAGATGAGTTCTCCAAACCTCAGGCACCAGCAGGTAAACTTGCCACGCGGCTTAAAGGGAGCTTATTAGGCTCTGAGCGGAAAACACATTATCCACAGTGGACCAAGGCCACTGGGACATGTTTCCCATTATGAAAGGCTTTAATTCCACTGGTTTGAGTAGGAGGGGATGATGATCTTCTAGAAAAATGCTGGGTTGGGAGAAGCTGCACACTGTTTGCTTGGTTCCCCTGAATGCTCATCTACCCCGATGTCCATGGCCCATCGTGAAGACGGCCTCTGACCTCACTGACTAGTCCCTCTCTGTCAAATTTCATCCGGGTTGTTTCTGATTTGCATTTATGTGCTCAATAAAAAAAGCTTTTTGCCAAGATGATGTGTGCTTGCCTCTTCTTTTGTCAGCTAAATTTACATTAGAAGTATTCACAATCATCCCGTAATTCATCGCGCAAAGCTGAAATAAAAAAAGGCAAATCCCTTCCTACTGGTGTGCTCACGGAACACCATATGATTAAGGTTTTTTTTTAATGTCTCGCTATTTCAAAAACAAAATGACAGTTCAACTCATATTATCTTCCCTTTTAGCGCAAATTCAAAAACAGAGCCTCCACGGGAAATCATACTTTATCACCGCCCACCCTGACGCTGAATTACTGACTAAATAGCAACGTGGCACAGTAACATGTATCTCTTAGCACGCATGTGTTCTCTATGTGGACAGTTCCGGTGTTTATTTTTGTTGTGCTGCGCGGCAAGGATGAATCGTGGCCATTTTCTGCTCCTGTCAAACACGATTGTGAACCTCATACATTGAAAATCTATCTTGCTCTTGCAGAGGCGACCCTGCCTCATCCAGAACAACAGTGTGAGTCTACTCACACCTGGAGGTTGGAATTTGTTACTACATTGCCCGCATGACTTGGGTGAAGTGACCCTACGTTAAATTAGAATTTTTTAAAAAAATCAATCTGTAAATAAAAATGAACAAAATCGAAATTCTAGTGATCGCTCTTCATCACAATTGAAAAATGGTAAGAGACGAGAAATCCAGGCACCGAAATCCCAGACTTATGAAATTGAGTCCATTGTTTGAGTCATTATTTATGTGTGTATTTGAGTTTTACCAATCTTCTTGCTCTAAAATATGTGTATTTTGAACAAGCACACATTTTGCCAATTACATGTCTTTTTGTGCAGTAGAAGAATGCACATTCGCTTACAACTTAACATTTTTTCAACATAAACAAGCAACAATGTATACACATGAGAATTACTGTAGATGTCAATAAAAAAGAAGCAAGAAAACAGTAATGATATAAAAATCCAAAAGCAAATTTCACTTGACCAAAAAGGTGTCAGCTGAAGCTTCAGCTTATTTAGCCTCCCTTTCTTATACTGACGCATTCTATAAATTAAGAAAAAAATAAAATATGTACATTACATACATACAATAAGCAGTTCAAGCTCTCCCAGAGGTGCTTAAATTCAGGTTATATTTATTAAGCATAGTCTGTAAAAATAAGCTTTGATGTAAATCTCCTCCACGAGTTCAAAAACAAAAGAACGGGATCTAAAATGGAAAAGCAAACATTCATGCATGTATCATTTGAGTAAAGGGTGATATCAAAATATAAAAATTATTGCGCAGTTCTCAGATATTTTAAGATAAAATCTCCGGGTGGAAAGAATGTGAAAAGTATGTATATTTTCTTCTTTAAGAATGTACTATCCATTGAATATTACATAACTGAATATTTGAAACTTTATTCTGCATTCTGTATGAAATACAAATATCATAAAGCATTAAAGCATTAAAACGGATATTTTCTTGTTCTCACAAGCTCTTGGGAAAAATTGGATCTAAAAAAAAAATTGGATCTGTTCACACATGACAATTATGTCCCTTCAAATAGACCTGCAATTACCTTATTTCTTAGGCAATATCATTATATTGTCTACACAATTACAACTTGTGAAAATGAGAAAATGTGTGCCACCTTTTGGGACTTACAAAAATTACTTTGTAACACTCAACGGGCTCAAAACATACTTAGAACATTAAGAGCGATAAAAAAGCCCCTGCAATTATACTAGCTTGATGGGAAATCTCGCAGCTTTTGTGAATGTGACATTTTCAGACCAAGATGGAAACAGACACCTGCTTTGTCGAATCCAAGATTATATTAAAAAAAGTTAAATAAAACATCACAACACGGCTTCAGACATTGAAGGCACAGTTTGGTCTCTTTTCATTTTGCATGGCGCGGAGCTGTAGAATGATTTAAACCCCTATGAGGCTGACTCACCTCCACAGTTTATGCTGTTGCGACTGTTTTCCTTCATGAGCAGTGACGGAGATGAAAAGAGACCTTGGAGATTTCCTCTAAAGAGATAATTAGCCCTCTCCTCTTCCTCGTAAGCTTCTCGTACAATGTCACTGTTGTTGCTTAGTAACCGACCTGGGTTGAAAAAATAACTCTGCATGACCCTGTTCCACAAGAAAGGTATAGTCCTGGCTAATCATCATCCAATCGCTCTTCAAGGTTATTGATGAATGGAGCCAACGAGGTGCATGTAGGCCTTTTTATGCTGCATCTGCAGGCTTGCAGGAGTGTGCCGACTGAGAGGCCAGACTCAAGTCAACATGAGGCTGCAGATGGACACAGCACATGGTCCCTCTTCAATGGTAACCAGCCTTCATGCAACTTCTTGTGTCACATGCAGCTGCAGTCCATGCTCATCAATGTAGACTCAATAGCCATGAACCCGCAGAAACATTTACTGACTGAACATCCAGTCAAGCAATTCACATCTATTCCGTCTACAAACTTACACACTTGGTTAGAATTATATTGTAAAGATCTTAGAACAGAATACAGCAATATTTTACTTTGCTAGTCCTTTCACTTTCAGTAATGCGATGTAAATCCTATCAAAATATACAAGAAGAACAATAAAAACAAGACAAAGAAAAACTAGAGTTTAATGCAAAAGGATGTTATACATTTTACTATCTACAAGTGATATATGCTTTTTTAAAAGTTTCCATTCTCATTGGTAGTCATTTTCAAAAGCCAAGAAATGTACCCTTGTTTCCTTAAATTGTCGCTCCCTTCCTTTAATTTGAAACCATAAAGATAATGAAAATGCCGTGAGTCAGTGCTGATATTTGGCTCATATCATTCAAAGAGATGTAATATTAATCTGTGGGCCGCTACCTGGGCCGCTACCTTTTATTTGACACACAACCCCTGGAGTGTAATCCTTAATTTCAGCCTTCACGATCCTAAAATATTTTGATAATCCTGGTTGCTTATTATTGTTTCAGAAGAAATATTGATGGCATTTGACTTGGAGGATAAATAAAAAAGAAAATTTCAGATTTTTGTCCCAAGAGGATTTAAGTGTTCAAGCTCTAGAAATGAAGGGTTCTTCAGTGTGATATAAATTTTCAATTAGAAAAAGACGGCGTCCAGGAGGGGTCGCTAGAGACCAGAGGAAGACAAACCTTAAGCAAGAAGTGTTTTTTTTTTAATTGACGACTGAATACAGACAAAATATTTCAGCAAATGTCAAAGTTTGATTTGCAAAATTCATATAAAGCTCTAATGAAGTTTTTCGTAGTTAAGACAGTTCATTTTGGAATGAAAAAGATGAATTAGATAAAAACATACTTATCATGATATATCATACTACTACTACAATTAACAATAATAATAATATAAAGCATCTACATGAGTAAATAGGAACTTTTGGTTTATTTGGTTGTTTTTTAAGAAGCCAATGGGAAATGAACAACTTCTTCCTATGTCATTGCACACAAAGATAAGATAAGATAATACCTTATTGATCCCCATCACAAAATGTTGAGATAGTTTCAAGCAATTTCCAATTTAATGTTAAAAATTCCATCTGATTTAATTTTCTGTTTCTGGCATATTATGACGATTTTTTACATAATTTGTAATCTTTTGGGAGGATATTTTTTGTAGCCAGTTATAAAAGAAAGGTTATGTACAGGCGCAAATATATATATATATATACAAAACAAATATATATACACATTTATAAATATACACATATACACATACACATATCTAGATAAATAATAAACACAAACTAGAATAAATGGATATGTGACCAGTCGTAGTTAGGTGCACCACATGTGTGAGTGGGTGACTGAGTGAGTGGGTGACTGAGTAATGGGGTGACGTTCGCACAGATGTGTGAAAAGAAGAGAAACACTGGTCATCACGGAGTGAAGCATCAAACCAAAACATTTTAAGTGGTAATGACACATGATCAAATGTTGTTTTTTTCCTTACATTCTGCGTCACCCTATTATTCTCAGAAATTTTTATCTCTGAAAAGTTAATCAAAGCCCAGTAAATACTGAAAATACTCATACTTATGGATATTGCAAATCACCACAAATACACGCACCATAAATACATGGCAAGCATGTTCAGCTGTATAAAATTTCTATGTTCTCTAATCTTTTACAATTACTCAACCCTTTGTATCTTTGTATCTATTAGTATCTAGTCTTCATTTCATTTTTCATACATACATCGAGAATGAAAAAAAATCTTTTGCTTACATCACAAATAATTACAAATGTGATCAATTTAATGTCATCATACTGGCGACATTTACTGTAACAATAAAGGAAACATGAGGAAATGAAGGAAGGACGATGTGATATTTTGAATCAAATGATGTCAAACAGCAGTGGCAGAAAGCTAATGTGAAATATTCATTTGAAAGTAGTATTGAAAGTATGGCATAAAGACTTATTCATAATCAAAATTGTTAAATAAATCTTTTGTGTAACTTGGTTATATGGTATACCTTGTTGTAAGATGTTTTTTTCTAAGTTATTATCATTAGTATTATTTTTACTTACTTAGCAACTTACTTGTTTGCTCATTACAAGTAGAAATTTAGCTCTAAAAACTGACATTTATGGGCCATAAAAAACAATTTTCAGTAAGATTTAAAAGGCAAGCCAGCAGCGAGTATATGCTATAATTACAAAGCATTTTTGCTATTCGGCCAGCAGGTGGCATTGTATTTATGGAATAAATCTATGGCTAAAAAGATCAATGATTATGACGGCTCTCTTAGTCGTTGTTTTTTCTACAGAACATCAATTGCAGTTTACTGTGTATTTTATGTAGATGTTCTTCTGCGATTCAATTTGGCTTTTTGTTGCATTTTTGCGTACTTCATAGGCATATTATTTTTGTTGCTGTAATAAAACGCGTCTACGGTAGCTGTTCCTCTCGTTTGAAAAACGTCAATAAAAGTCAATGTTAATGATAAAGTTAATAACTTCCTTGTTTCTAATCATGTGTCCATTAACTGAATAATCTAGTAGAATAATTCACGCTTAGGGAACTCAGGATCACAATCACAACGGCAGATTCACTCATTTTTTTGTAAACCTGCTGTAAATACTGAAGATAAAAATACGTAAACAATAATTACAAAGATAATACGCATAGATTACAGTGCATAAACACTGTAAAACGCTTCTCAACCTATAAAAGTAAGATTAGACTTAATTTTTAAGTTTTATACAACGTATTCGTTTACACCATTACATTTCATTAATGAAAACAGAATAAAAACTGGCTTCCACATGGTTTTCACATCATGTATTTTTTTCTTTATATTAAAAAATATTAAGGTTTATTTCAATTGAAAATTCGATGAATTCGTTGTCTTTCGTCGAGAGCGACTGGATGCATTACGTCACCGGGGTGAGAGTTCGTCAGCTCGCCTCTCAAAATGGCGGCTGAACCAACACGGGAGTGGAGCGAAGAGCAACTCAAAAGTGATGATTTGCCCAAAAAAGACATCATAAAATTCATTCAGGACAATGCGGCCCACTCGGTATGTTCGTCCCGTCGGCCTGTCTGTGATGTGAAAGTGGGGGTCGTCCTGCGGAGTGCGCAATTTGAAGTGACGCAGCTGCATGACAACTTCCACGCAGCAGCGCCGCATGATGCTATTGATGCTGCTGTGATGCAGCTTCCAGTGTCCCACCGGCCGAAGTACAAACCGGGGATTATCCGTCAACACCGCTGCGTGTTGCCTTTCACCTGTATTTTGATCCTTTCTGTTGCAGTTCCTCAACGAGCATAAGCTCCTGGGAAACATAAAGAATGTCGCCAAAACAGCCAAGAAAGAGCAGCTGATTCTCGCCTACAATCAGCTTTTTGAGAACAAAGTAAGAAATAGTTTTATAGATGGATGGACGTGTTGGATATTGAAATTATGAAGATTCTGATTATTGTATTGGGACCTGAATCTGTAGATGTGTCACACTCATGTGCAGATCGACTGATTTAAGCATTTATGCATTTGTACTGCACTGCTGCTGCTATTATTGTTTCAGAGGTTTAAAGGCACAGAAGTCGAAGAAGTGACTGAGCAGGTTAAAGCTGTTAAAATGGAAGAAAAGCCCAAAGAAGTCAAGGCAGAGGTCGTGGATGAGGTAAGCTACTGGCTCAGGCTGAGGCTGCACAATATTTGAATTTATAAGACCTCTTTCTGTGTTCGGGTCATGTACAGAAACAAGTACAATTAAATACAATATATGATATATTTACGTATTTTCTCATTAACTTCGATGTCATAGCAAATGATTCAAGCAATTTTAAATTTAAATATTTGTAATTTGCTTACAATTTACAAAAAAATATCCCCCCAAAAGATTACAAATTATGTAAAAAATCGTCATAATATGCCAGAAACAGAAAATTAAATCAGATGGAATTTTTAACATTAAATTGGAAATTGCTTGAAACTATCTCAACATTTTGTGATTTTGTCCAAACGTTATTTGAAAGAGGCTGAAAGAGCTGCTTCATGCTCTGAAAAGAACAAGAACATGCCTGAAACTTAGCGAGTAATTATGAAGAAATCCTACCAAAAGACCAGAATGCGGAACACATGGAAAAAACATAATGAATAGAATTTGTGATTGAAAACCTATTCTTTGCGATAGAAGTAACAAATGAAACAAAAGTGAAAACGACCTGCCATCTGTATGTGAGGATGTCAATATCCAGATGTATGTTGAAGACACAGTCGTTTATACCCGGGGAAAGGATGCTCAAATGGTAGCCAATTAACTTACAGCAGCCATGGAGAAGGTGAAAAGATCGCTAAATGACTCTTGTCTCACATTAAATGTGAGGAAAACAGCAACAATGTACTTCGCAAATAAATGGAAAACGTCATCCTTTCAGCTGATTACTGTAAAAGGGGAAATAACACAAAATGAATGTGAATATCATTACCTGGCTGTCATTTTAGACCCAACTTTCAGCTTTAAAAAAACATATCAAACAGATGTGCCATAGTCTCAAGTACAACATAAAAACGTTCAAATGTATCAGGAACTCATTAACACTGGAAGCTGCTCAAATGTATTTTAACGCAATGATCGTGTCCCGTTTTTATTACTGTATAACATGTTGGTCCCAGGCAAGTAAAACCACTCTGAGGCCATTGGAAACCTTGCACAATCATTCAAAATCCTCGATCAAAAAACCACGACGACACCATCACTGTCTAATACTTCGAAAATATACGTTAAAATTTGACAACATTCAAAGATTTGCATCTATATGAATGGCCCATAGAATCTTAAATAACACCAGAACCACGAAAGCCCTTTGTCCAGTTCACATCTGCTGTGACAACTAGAACCACACGAGCTTCAACCAGGGGGCAGTATAGCGTACCTAGATGTAAAACTGCTTTTGCACAACCATCATTTTCATATAAAGCGATAAAGGAATGGAAGCAGCTCACAATGGACCTGAAAAGTCCAACTGACTATTTTCCATTCACAGTAGAACTTAAAAAGTGTCTTTGGAGCGATCAAAGCTGCTCACGTGGACACTGAGGTGGCCACTATGTGTGTTCATGTGTATTATATTCATGTATGAGAACATTTTTATGAACTATGAAACGTGTGCATTGTGGTTGTAATGTGTAGGTATGATGCTGCGTGTGTGGGTTAGTGTTCGTGAGAGGGCATTCTCTGAGTGTTCTTAATTTGATTACATTTGCTATTGTATGTGTATATCGTGCATTATTTATGGATTGCATGTTATTGTATATTTTATTCATGTAACCAGGGACTGCAGATGGAAACTAGCTGTGTAGCTATAATCTGGTGCAGAACATCTCTGTCTTTGAGCTTAATGTCTCTGTGCATTGTCCCTTCAAATAAAGACTGAACTAAAAAAGAAAACTAAAACTACCCAAGGCAATGAATCAGAATCAGAAAAACATTATTGATCCAGAGAAAATTGAGAAGTTGAGTATTATTTCAAAGTTTGATCCAGAGGAAATTGAGTAGTTGAGTAGTATTTCAAAGTTTCAGCTCAGTACACATTAATGTGTGGTGTTCTCAGGGTCCACCCAAATTCAAAAAGGCTGTGCTGAAGAAAGGTGACAAGACAAACTTTCCAAAGAAGGGCGACACTGTGAGCTGCTGGTACACTGGAACATTGGAGGATGGAACTGTCTTTGACACAAATATTCCCTCAGGTAATTCAGCCCCGCAGTATTTCCCCCACAGTCTCGTGCTTTTGGTAACCAACAGTTATCCTGTAAAACCCTAATAGTTCTTCATTAGACACAAGCTTTAGTCAATTACAAATATGACATGAGATCTAATTATTATCCTTTAGCATTTTTTTTCTCCATTTTAAGCTCAAAACCATAACAGATTTGACTGTCAGTTCAAAACACAACAAGCAGCCATGGTAATCATGTTCAGATCACATTTTTCATCTGGATTCATATCAAAAGAATCAAAATTGATCCTTTTACTTTCATCAGTAGTTCTCACTATTATGTCTGTACAGCTGCAAGAAAGAAGAAACAGGCAAAACCTCTGACCTTCAAAGTCGGCATGGGCAAAGTCATCAGAGGGGTAGGATCACATCCTCTTTTTTTCAGTCTCAACCCGCCAAACATTGTCACTAACCGATGTCTGTACTTTCACAGTGGGATGAGGGTCTTCTAACAATGAGCAAGGGTGAAACAGCCCAACTGGAGATCGAACCAGAGTGGGCATATGGAAAGAAGGGTCTCCCTGACTCCAAGTATCCTTTTTTTTTATGGCAAGAATGAGTGATCATATGTATAGATACTGATATGCATAAGTATTGATTTTTGTTATTCTACAGTCACACCCATTTTTTCCTTAATTCTGACTACTAGAATTCCGCCAAACGCAAAACTGATTTTCGAGGTTGAACTGGTAGCTGTGGATTAAGCTAATCACATGCATGTGCTGCCTTCCATCGATGGTAGGAAACCTGGTCTTACTGTTAAGAAATAAGTCCAACTTTTGTTTGGCTCACAAAAATTGTTTTTCAGTGTCACTTTTTGGCTCCACGTGATGGCATGTCAATAATGTACATATGAGGCACCCTAATGTTTTTGTTTTCATGTACACAATGTTGACCATAAATAAAACTGTTTCACAAATCCTGGATTTGTGGTTTATTTTCAGTTTCAACTTAAAAACTCGAAGTATCGGCGATAAAGGCTACGGATATCACTCACACCATGAATTCAGTTTAAAAAGGTACATGTTTCAATAACACCATAGTGCCTGAAGGTCATCTCCCAGGTTGCAGTCAAATGATGTATTTGTGGCCAGGGTGAAAGATCATATTTACATTCATAAAGAAACTGAAGGACTCTTTGTACTTTTGAACACTGGGGCATCTTAACTTAAATCCTTATTTTTAAATTGGAAGACTGACTTGGGTGAATCTCTCCCTTTCAAATGAGTTCCAAGAAACACCAAACACTGCTCATTTTGTCCAAGTCAAAGTTTTATTCTCTACAGGAAGATAACATTTAACTCGGTAACAATTGATGGGTGCCGAACTAGTTTCCCCTGTTGGCAATTGAAGCACTTAGGAGTTGGCATTTGGTCCCTTCTTCTTCCCGAAGGTGGGTACAACATTCACAAAGCGCCTGTTGTACTGGATGCGACGCTTAGCACGGCCAGTCTTCTTTTTCTTCTTCTCCTGCTTGTCAACCTGTGCAATAAAACCGTGATTAGACTGACTTTGCACAGAAGTTCATGTGATGCATACAAGGTATGTTCTCAAAAATACTTATGTCCTAGTTGCCCTGAATTGTCACCAGTTAAACCAGTAAGTGTTCTGAGGCACAAGCAGAAAATACTCCATACCTTGGGTGTCTGTCCCCTGACTTTCCCTGCACGGGCCAGAGATCCATGAACCTTACCTGGTAAAAAACAGAAGTTAGATAACTGATGTTTAACACACAATTGCTTTGATTGTTCATGGCTGTGTGAATAGTCCCTTCAGGTTCGTAAACTTTTCTGTGGTTAATCTCAGGTGTGATCCATCAAATATTCAGTGTTACAGAAGTGGTTCAATCAAGAATTTCCTGAATGTGCTGATGGAAAATCATTTGGAGATCATTGTTCACTTTATACAAACTGACCTCCCAGCAGCCTGCCAGTGACCTCCAAGGTGCAGTGTTCTGAGATGCCGCAAGATACCAGAGATACATCATCCTCCAGTGGGCAGCCAGCAAGCAGCAGGATCTGATCCTCGACCAGGAGACCCTCCACAGTCTGGACGTGGTTCTGAGGGACAGAAAATAATTCCCATTTAAAAACACACCTAAAAAGTGAATACCGTGGCAAGTCAGATCATTGAGTTATTTTTCATTTTACCTTGATCTCCCTGACAGTTTCCTGTCCGGTCACCTCAAGGGTGTGAGTGTTCTGGGCACGCAAGAAGAGCTGCATCTTGATGCTGAAAGAAAAACAATTCATTTGAGTAGTTACATTTGAAAGTCCTCGCCTGCCACGAGAGGACCCAGATTCTGCTCAACTCAAGCGCTAGCAACAGACAAATCGGACGGTAAGGGTCAATCTAATACTATCTGTAACCTTGACTTAAATGTTTAGATTTGGTAATAAATGCTACGAAAAATGTGAGAGTTTGCTGGTGAAGTGGAAACAATTGTAGTTAAGTTGATCTGTAATGTAACGTGATTTGCTAGTTCGATATGGTGTGTTGCACCGCCCGTTCGAATCGGAATATTTCGAAGGCAGCATACGTCAAAAAAACGAAAACGTCCCGAGTAAGACCCAAGTCAATTTAACACATAATGGTGATTCACATGCTCTAAAATCAAATGTGTTTATGCCGAGAACAAGCAAGAACAAGCGAGGAAAAGCGACGTACCAAAAGAAACTATACTCACTCCTCTTGTCACGCTAATGATACGTTAGCTAAACTAGCCACATGGGGCACGTTTCACCGAAAGTGCATTCAAAAACATGTGAAAGGGAAAAAAAGATGTTCTAAATAACATAAATGTACGATATAAGGATCCCCTCGGCGCTACTTGATTATAATAGTGTTTATCAGTGGGCTCTGAAACAGGACTTTATAACTTGATTCGAGCAGGCCTTACCTCGTTGATGCTAGTCGTTCAACGCTTAGCATAGAAAGGGCTGTCGGAAGGATATCACTGCGCATGTGTCGCTTTACGTAAGCCACTCAGAGGCGGAAGCCACGCCCATCACCTTGCTCGCTTCATGGGTTGTGAGAGAATCCTCTTCGTCCATCTCCCGCTCCTCTCCGCATCCTCTTCTCTCACACCACCTTACTTCATGTCCTCTTCTACTCAGTCGATAATATTCTCTTTCTCTAGGCCTTCTGCCTTGCAGTTCCAACCTTCTTCGACCAGTATATTCCCTTTCCATCTGTACGTGACCGAACCATCTCAACCTGAGCGCTTCTTGTCTTTGCCTCAATGCTGCTGTCTGAGCCATACAGAAACGCTGCCCTCGCCGGTCTTGTATACTTTTCCCTTAATTCTGGCTGATAAGTCTTTAATAACACACTGCCTCTGATACTTTTGTCATCATGTTCCAAACTGCTTGAGCTAGTTTCTTCACCGCTTTTTCCACTCTTAATTGCTGTGGACCATTGAACTCAAGTACTTGTAATCCTCCACCTTTTGTATTTCTACTCTCTGTATCCTCAGTTCCACTTGGGTCCCTTGGGTTTTGCTGCAATTGACCTTCATTCTTCTCCTTTCCGGAGCATACCTCCACCTGCTCTCACTATAGATCACTGTCATCCGCATCCAACCCTACTTATCACTGTTTGCTTTTGCGTATCTCTTTATGTACTTTATCGCAATAGAAAAAAAAAAAACTTACAAAAACAGGTTTGATTTCTATCCAAAACCTGAGGCACAGCTTAGTTACTCATTCATTGGGATTAGTTGACATTCTTGCAGGAAGAGTAGCTCTGTCCCTCAGAGGAAATTATAAATATAAAGTAGTGTATTGTCATCAACATTAGGATATACATTTCTATTATACTGGACAATAACAGTTTTTCTGCCTTGAAATAATTGTGTCTGTTAGGGGTGTCTATTACTTGACATAACTAAATAAAGCCATTTCAAGATATCAATCTCTTTATTATGAAATCAAGTCAAAATTAAAAAAGGAACTTGTTTTTCACATGGTAACAACTGAAATATTAAAAATTTTCCAAACTGGGGAGAAACATGACTTAAGTACATTGAAGAAATCTTCATTTAAACCTTAGCACAAAGAAAGAGACCCAACTAAGTAATTCAATCAAACAAAAAAAAAAAAAAAAGCTTTTCTCTCATGGAAGATTAAATCTGCCTTTTCAAGCATGCATACAAGAACCAAAAGAAAAATGAGATGGAGATGAGGAAAGTAGCTATTAGTCTCTTATACACGACTGACATGGAGCGTCAAGTTTTTATTATATACCAACCTGCAGCTACAACATATAATTTAACTAATTAGCACATTTTGAACCAGAGAACAAATCTGTGAAATCAGCTCCTGAAAGTTGTTGGGATTGAAAACTTAAAAAACATTCAACCCTCCATGACATCACGTTGCACAGCCCTGTTAAGAGATGTAGACAGATCTTGAAGGGATGCTCCATTTTCGTGTCAGAATTTTGTCCATTATGTCGGGGGTGGAGGGTAGTACTGGTTATACTGGGCATATTGGTTGTACTGCCCCCAAGAATTTTGTCCCCATCCTCCGTATTGTTGCTTAAAAGAAGAGAGAAACTCAAATTTAAAGGGCTGTACATTTAAGGTACTTATCATACAAGAGAAATTTACACAAATTCAAATCCAACAGGGATAGTGCTGCTGGAACATAACACCCACCTGGTACCAGTTGTAGTTGTATGCAGAGTTGTTAGCTTGCATATCAGCCATTGTGTTTGCTGTACCCATGGTACCATCATCCACACGCTGACGTTTAGCATCAGGTTCCTGAGAGCTGGAGAGAGAACAAGATTCACAAATGTCATTACAAGTTTCAGGCAAAATGGAAAAAGCAGCTAATTGATTTCCATTGTAACTGTAGTATACAAACTACTGCTTTTAGGTGTTGGGTTAAAAAATATGTGCCGGGACAGAGAATCTGTGTATTTTTACAAACAAATTCACATTTTCTTGAGCAGAACGGTATTTTCCCCCCAATAAGTTGTACTGATTTTTAAGGGAGTTAAATTTTTACTTGTCCCTCTGAATTGTGAAAAAAATTGAGGGGCTTGCTCAAGATTATAGCAACAAGCAAAAATATTTTAATGTACTGCTGAGATCCCAGCCCTGTTCCACTTTTCACCTGTCATATCCATTCTCTGCTTTCCTCTTAGTTGCCTCATGTTCTTTCTGTAGCTTCTGGTGCTCTTCGTAAGCAGCCACGAGTCTAAAATGGGGGGGGGGGGGGGGGGGGGGGGAAAAAGGGAAAGGGAAAAAAGGGGATATTTTTAGGGATATTTAAATTGGTTCCC
>CAAKHD010013239.1:35739-62697 GCA_901007705.1 Fistularia tabacaria | reverse complement strand
TGTCCTTTTTTTTCTGTCCGGCTCTGGTTCGACGGAGAAAGGTCGGCGAGAAAAAGGGGGGGGGGGGGGGGGGGGGGCAGGTGAATAAAGGTAATGTGACAAAAGGCTATATTTCATGGTACATTAATCTAGTTCCCATATGACCAACAAACTTACGAATTGATATCACTGCCAAAGTCTTCAAGAAACTCCACTTTGCGCTGGGAGAACAGGAGCCGTGTTTCAAGGGGCATCTGGCTCTTCATGGCTTGGTCAAAACACGCCAAGATATCTGCCTCGTTTTGCATCACATCCCCACTGTATTCCAACTCAAGCAGGTTTAGATACAGCTTTGGGCTTGTCTGTAAATCCACAAAAATATTACTTTGTATCTCATAACATAGTGAGAGTACCGAGGCAGAACTTGGTATCCAGTGGGTCATGAGGCCACCAGGAGCTGCTATGGAGGCAATGTTCACATGTAAGCAATGACTCAAGAACTTACAAAGGCATCAGATAATGATTTATGGCAGAATTATTTCAATCCCCACTATCAGCAATGGGGCCAGTGTGCAGAGATGCAGACCCAACTGCATGACTTGAAGTTTTACTCCCTAGAATGCAACTGGGATTGTGGTTCCTGACGGTGGAGAGATTAAGCAGTGGTGTCGAGTCCGCCGAGACAAGTTTCCTGCAATGCTTTTTATAAAGTGCGTCCTCCGGTTTTCAGCTGTTGGTCCAGATTATTTGATTTAGGTTAATAGAGAGTCAAGTTTTTCATGTCAACCATTGCTAATCCTTGAATTAAAAGAAATCCTGTTCAGTGCCAGAGAACATACAACAAATTCAAAGAATACAGCAAGTACATCCTTTTAAGGAAAGAAAAATAAAAAACATTAGTGATGGGTTAGTCTTCCTGTGAAGAGAGCAAATTAATATGCCCAGAGTGTATCAACACATGCTCACCTGATCTCTTTCAATTGCATCCAGCAGTACCTTCTTAGCCTTGCTGAGACTTCTCTGAACTTTGACCAACAGTCTAGCAAGCTTTACTGCGTAAAACGATGTCTCCGTGGCATTCTTTGCCGATTCCATTGCCTCCCTCAGCAGTTCCTCTGCGTCCTCCAGCTTTCCATGGCGACGCTCCAGGCTGACCCTCCGCAGGCGCACCATCGCAAGATTTGGGACCACTATTTCCAGGTTCTTCAGGATGCCTCGGGCCTCCTCAACGCTGCCTGTAACAGGTAGAGAAAGACACAAAAGAGGTTCACCCAACTGAAAGGATGTACACTTAGTGTGTAGCCTGTCTTTACGACTACTCTCACTCGGATGTCATTAATCGGGTCCAATTAAAAATGGGCATGTCCTGATGGCTCCTTTGTTAACTTGTCTAAATATATGCAACTGACCCTGCTGCTCCTCGAAGGCTGCCCACAGCAGGTGGATGGCTGGCTTCTTGGGCAGATGGATGGTGCAGGCCTTCTTGTAGACATGTCTCACGCCGTCAGTGCTGTATCCCTCTAGGTATTTTGCATACTTCAGAGTGAAAAAGAGAAGGAAAGTTGGAAGAAATATAGAAGAGGACAGAGAAGCACAGAGAAGAGAGGAAAGAGATAGGCAAAAGAGACAAGAAATTGAAACCTACATTTTCAGTTCATTGAAAGAGTGAATTTCTTCATTGACAAGATCGTTTTTAGAAATTTTCTGTGTAAACCCATCAGCACCTTCATGGAACCAATTAGATAAGTTTCTGTAAGGTAGTGGGAGACGAAGAAGATGCAACGTAGTAGTTGGCAAATGCTGCAGTCAAATCTTGTGTGGCAAGCTGGCCATCCCCTAATACAACAGATACAGTCACATATCAACGTTACACGCAAAGAGAGTGCAGGACGATTTACTGTCGATGTGATATCATCGTTGATGGGGGGAGTGCAGGGAGGAAGCGAGAGTATTGCCCCGGAGCCTTCGAAGGTCACGTTACCTTGGTCCAAAACTCTTCATAGAGAGCACAAGCGATGAGGCATCGTTCAAAAAGAACAACCACGCGCTCCGGAGTTCCATTTTCAATCTCAAAGTCGAGGTACTCTCTCCAGTTGTTCAGCTGGGTCTTCTCTAAGGCTTTGACGTGGAAGTATGGTCTCTTGATCTAGAGAAACAGGATTTGGGGTTTTGTTTGGTCAAGCTGAAAAAGGTTTTCAGAAACAAATCAAAACATCCCACCCAAAATTTTCCCTATTTGGATAAATATACCATTGCCTTCCAAGGGATGTAAAATTGTTGACACAGTCTATTACTATCCTGATATTTTGCCCAGCTATGGTATTGAAATAAACATACCCCTTCTTCAAAGGCCCAGCGTTTGCTGACTTCGTGTTCATTGTGGTTGAACACTTCCTGGCGAACTTCGATCACCTTGTGGCGCATGTTTTCAATCTCTGTCACTCTCTACATTGAGACACAGACAGAAACAGTCTATAATCATACACAGGGGAGTGACTCACAATCACCACCAAGATATAACTACCAGTCCTGCAGCCAACAATTTACATGATCATAACCTTGGCGGACAAAGGCCTGTGGGGGTGTATACCCTGCATATCAACCTAGGTGCTGGGGTGAACAGGCCTCAGCTGTCCATTTACGATAAGGGAGAAGTCCCTGAATGGATGCTCACATGAATCCCATCAGCATTCTTTGGCTTGGCTGCTGATTAAAAGACAACGCTTCAAACATTGACATAACTGTCCATTTGGTAATAGGGAAGCGGTAAAATGTGTCCGAATACTTCCAGCAATGCTTCTCGCACTCTCTCCACACACATGATTATCAAGAGTACCTTTGCAGGGTCAGCGAGATCCTCTGTACCAGGAGGCAGCTCCTCTTGAGCAGCAGGTGGTTCTCCTTCTTCGCTGACCATGGCTGCAGGATTGGCTTTGGAGAGTTCCAGCCTTAACTGAACAAATTCCTCCTCTGACAAGAAGTGCTTTGGGTTGTTGTTCTGCACATGATCTTTAAACCTATGCAAGATTTGAAATTCTTTAATAAGTCGGTATAACTGAAGGGATAACAAAGTTTGCTAACAGTTCAATTATTCTTCCATACCTCTGGAAGTGCTGGGAATAAAGCTGAGTTGGGATGCCCAAGATGCGATCATAGATGGTGGTGACATTAGCTAGCTTTTGCTGTTCTGTTTCCCAGTTGATGAAGGACTCCCACAAACGATCTGAGCGAAAGTCTGTGCCAGCAGCAAGCACGGCGTGTTCATAAGCACTAAGGATAAAACAAATTTAGAGACTGATTATTTAAGTTGTTAACGTGTACTCAAATCTTTTGAAATTCCACCAGTAGTGATTGTAATTTTACAAAATGTCGACAATTTCTGGAATTACAGGCAACGCAATACGATATCTAGCTGAAACAGGAGGGAGAAAGATATTATGAACAATGTTAGAATTGTTTTACTTACGCTCGAATGCGCCCCTCTGTTTCTGGGTCAGATGTATCTGAATTCTCTTTGATGTAAGTCAAGTAATGCAGCCACAGGTCAACACTAAGAGGAATGGCCTGCAAGCCTCTTCTGTACACCTAAAAGGAAACAATAAAAGTAAACAAGCCTGTGTAAAATTTATCTTTAGGAAAGTGTCTGACACCAAGGCATAATTATGCAATTGAGCAGTGTATTCAAAGGTATACACACAAATTTACAAGATTTGTATGTACATATATTTACCTCTTCTGCAACATGTATGTTTCCATGCTTCTTCTCAATATCAGCATATTTCTTCCAGTAGCCATAGCAGTAGGGATAGCGCATGAAGAAGACGTCAAAGGACTTCCTCACAGCTTCAAGAACATTCTGGAGAGGAAGACAAAATCAAAATTATTCTTTGTCCAATTTTGGGGAAAAAAAAACACATTACTCCGAAACCAAATATAAAAATTTGTGAATATCTATAGAATTTGACAACGCTCCAAATTTTTTTACTAACTGTTAAGTGTCACATCACACTGATCCTTGTACCTCTTGCTCCACATACTGCAGAAGATAGACCCAGCCGTTGAAGTCTTCTGGATTCTCCTCACACCCTCTAAGGAGCTTCTCAAACTCACTAGGGAGTTGAGGCTCAGCAGGGAGGGCAGGTTCATCGGCCGTCTCTTTGGATGTGTCCTCCAGCTCCATTCCGTCCTCAACCATTTGTTGAGCATCAATGACATCTGTGTCAAACAACAAGATGTTGGAGAGGAATTTAGAGAACAAGAAGCAAACTGTCAGTCTATTAATGGCCGATTTAAAAGAGAATTGTTTCTTATTGCAATACTTCAACTAACAATACACTTTTTGGTCTGTGGCGCAAGTTCCTTTGACACTTTCTACTTAATATCAATGTCCTACGACAATTTATTCTTACCTTGAGTGCCATCACTGATGGTAGCCTCTGGTTCAATGGCCATCTCCTGACTCAGTTGCTGAGATTCTAGAGGTTCAGCTTTAGGTTCTGATGGTTGTTCTACCTCAGCTGGAGGCAGTGGGGGTAATGGTGGCTGCTCCTCTTGGAATAGCTGAGCACTGGCAATCTGAAACTGTTCCACGGCCTTCTCAACAGATCCCAGTTCGGTGGAATTCATCTGCTGGTTGGTGGTAAGCAAGTCTCCAGAAGCATCCTGTGATATCCCAGAGTCCCCTGGCATGATACCAGTTAGGGGCTCTGGGGGAGCTGGTTCCATGGACCATTCAGACGCTTGGCTTAAAACAGGTAGGTCAGGAAGAAAGCTATCGCCGTTGCTCTCCATGGAGGGGGACCCAGTGTTTAGCATTCCAGCAATTGGGTCGTCTGAAAGGTGAAGGCCTGTTGGAAGAGAGCATTTGTTAGGGACATGATTGGGATCAGTTCCTCAAAGTTGAGACCCTTACAAGTTGATGAGGCCAAAAAAATGATTAATTGTACATTTTAAGCACAAGCACGAAAGGCGTTAAGAATGCGCATGAAAGTTCCGTAAAACGCACACAGTGTGTAAAGAATGTTCCAGAACTTGTTGATATCGCATCATGAGTAGAGTGAAGCCAAAAAGGTAAAACAAAATGGGTCACACGGAAAACTACGGTACATCAGCTACTTCCTTGTTTTAATGTGAATGGCGCCAGGGGAGAGCTTAACATTGTGACTTCAAATAAGATATCGATATACTCGTTTATATTAGTAAAATAGTCCCACCGCATCCGAATAGGTTTTGCGTTCGTGTCCGACGAAAAAGCAAACAATGTTTACGGTCGGTGAACATGTTGTATTCCGAGTGCTGTTTGCACGAAGTTCAATCACTAGTTGGGCCTCGTGTCCTATCTATTGCCTGAGATGTGTCGCAGCAATGGAGACTCGAAGTCCACGTTAGCTACAAAATGCATCTCTACTAATGTAAAATTACAATTTTCGACTGTTAACGTACTGTTAATTGAATAAACTAACCCAATCGCGATGTATTACTTTCCACCGCCGGTGACCTTAAAGACTCCACCGTGCTAAGTCACGCCATTTTAATCTGTTTCCAGGAAATAGTCTGGTCCGGCGCCTTCCAAAAGTTAGCTAGCGGGCTAACGTTGGCCATTTCCCTAATGTTAGCAGCCATTACTAGCCAGTGCTAGGTAGCTATTTAACTGCAAAAGTTTGAGCCTCATTTCAACAACTTCGCGAATAAATATATCACCCTGAATCTTACCAGTGTCTTCCATGAAATTAGGGTTGAAGTCACGAAGTTGAGTACAGCGTTCGCAGTCACTTTATCTAACCGACGACGGCCCACCACGCTACGCTCACCATTCTTATCAACTCTTGGAAGCAACGAGGGCGAGGTGGCGCATGCGCAGTCCACGCCCCGCCGACCACAAACGATCGACTGTTTTTTAAATGTTTTCTGTACATTTCATACGACGCGGTGTTGGTTTGAAAACCCTTCTTAGATAAATGTTTGTGTACGTGCGATAATACTGAGCTACGCTGCATAGCGTGGTTGCTGTTTTGCAGTTTCACCCCCCCCCCCTCTTTTTGAGCGATTCGTAATGAAATACTAATCACATTTTACCGTCCTGCTATATTGTGTACTTTTAGCGAAACGACGTTGAAAGCTTTATTAGTTTGACCTCGTTGTTTGTATGATTATGGCGACATGATACACCGTGGTCCATGCGCCTGACTCACACACAACCTCCACGTCACTGGCTGATCACACGGAACCGTTTTGAATGAATGATACGACATATGGGAAAGACCCGCCAGAAATCCCCCTCCTGAAACGATTAGGCATCCTAATCCTTTAGATCTGTGCCAGATAAATACGTCTCTGTGTGATTTGTGAAGGAAACGTAGGGTTAGATAACATCAAATGCAAGTTGAATGCTCAAATGGCGCCCACACAAGATAATGAGCCGGTTTGTAGTTCGCTATTTTTTCTCCTTTTTTTCTTTTTTTTCTGCTCGCAGGCGCAATGGCGCTAAGTGCCTTCACTTGCAGTCGGAAATTCAAAACTCTACGTACAACTAGCCCCACAGCTTTTTATTGCAGCCTGGATTCAAACCTTGCATTCATTCATATCGATACGTAATACATTTTGATTAAGAGATTTCTCCCAAGATGCGTGTTCATTTTAAAATCTGTTTATATTAAACAGATAGCGCTGTTCAACATCCTGATGGAACAAATGAACAGCAACTGAAAGGGTTTTACATTTCTATCTTTGAACACTGTGACTCGAACCCTTGCAGCAGAGGGTGCAGCAAGACAACATGAAAGCTACTGACTTGGGTGGTAATCTTTAACGCCTCCCTGTAATATTCAATTCATTCATTATTGCCTGTACCATCCCACACACATGGTTAAAAGGCTGCTGGAGACAATCCCAACTGTCAGAGGGGCACATTTACAGACATTCACCCAGCCACTCTCTCTTACCACATCTACGGGCAATTCAGAGTCTTCGGTTGTAAAATGCAGAGGGAGAGCAGGCCAACTAAACATAGAAATGCCGGGCTGCTAACCACTGTGTCACTTGACTCTCCAAAATTAAACTTGTGAGAAAAGCCCAAGGTGCAGAAACAAAGGGAAATAGCAAATCGTCTATTACTGGCAATAGGTAGTCAGAAGCCTGCTTTTTGAAATGTAATCAGTTGCTTTTGAAAGATGTTTAAAAAATATTAAAGACCAAAGGAAATAGGAGGCCAAATGGGCAAAGTTTCAAATTGATGAAGATTACTTTTTTGGGAAGATCTATATTGAAAGTACAACCTCAACTATACACATGAAATAGCTGATCGACATAATTTTTTCCTGTTTTATAACACACTATATATAGATACTGATAATATATTTAAACAAAATGCAGCTTCAATATATTGAAATGTATATTCAGAAAATTCAATATTTCTTGCAGGAAAAACTGTGACGTCTCATAGAGGAGGCAAGGAAAACTCATATACCCCTTCGTCAGTATTGTTAAATTTAGTTTCCATGAAAGAAATCATTTACAAATGGGGTTAGCAAAGCATGGCTGCTTTCGCTGGAGGTGAAAGTAAATCTTTAAAGTAGATTTTTCCTTTATTGTACTGTGAAACCTGTAACCGTGATGTCACATAGTCAAGGAATATTGTCAGTGATTCCCCTCACAGTGGCCGACGCAATGATTATTTTGTATTGTATTATCTGCTGTATTACTCTCATGAATCAACGAAGCAGTGATTTCACAAAAAAAAAAAAAACTCGTTAAAAAACTGGACACACCCAGGCTACCGTACAGGCCGCTGCGTGTTTGATATGTCTGAGCTCAGGATGAGCACTTGAACGGAGCACCAGTGTGTGTGAGCCGTGAGGAGGAAGTGGCGGCTGATGTGGGTCCGCACCTTTTCCGGTAACACAGCACCGCCACCGTTGTGACTTAACGGCTTGAGGGAGGGAGAGGGAGAGAGAGGTGGAGAAACGGCCCGGGGACCGGGTGGACGATAGCCGCGGACGGAGGTAAATTTTTCCCGCTCTGTGTTTCACACGCTTTTTGTGAGCTTTTCCGCCCGAAAAGCAAATCCTTCTTTTTTTCGGATTGAAAGTTGCCCTCTGTACAAACACCCCTCCCTTCTCTCCACACCGCTCCTGGTGTCACAGAGGAGAAGAGAAGAAAGTCGGGTGAATCAATGACCTTTTTTTTGTGAGCGGTCTTGCTTTGGATGTCCCGATGCAGTAAACCGGACATTTTGAATTAGGGTGTGTGTGTTTTTTTTTCTTTTTTTTGAAGGAGAAGAAAACCGCTCCGCCTTTGAATTTCGTCGACAGGCATTGGCTTGGGGGCAAGTGTGGACAGCCGGCAGCCAAGGAGGAAGTGGGAACCCCGGGCTCGGACCGGGCCTGCTGCATGTAGAAGAAGGCTTTTGTGCAGAGCCAGCTTGTTGGATTGAAGAGGAAACGTTTGAGAAATGTGGATCTTGAAGGAGATTTGTGTTTTACGGCCAAATTGAAAACAAAGGGATATGGTTATTTCTGTGCAGAGCAGTGGATCATGAATATAGATCCCCACCCAGTTGTGCAAGGGCTACACACACACTGCTCCTGGTGAGATTCATCTGCTCAGGTCATTGTCATCATCACATCTCAGCTTGGTTTTACTGACTCAAGTGGAACATTGCCGCCTTTCAAATATTGACCTCTGTGTCAACCAGCCGTGGCTATCACGTGGAGGGCTTTCGCCTCACATTGCTGTAAGTTGTATAACTTTTTTTTTTTCTCCACACTCAAATCTGAGAAGTTGATTTTTTTTTTTTTTTTTTTATTTATTTTTTTTTTTCCCCACACCCTCATTTGAAGTATTTATGCTCAGCAAACAAGATGGGCAAAGTGCTGTCAAAGATCTTTGGCAACAAGGAGATGAGAATACTGATGCTTGGACTCGATGCCGCCGGGAAAACTACCATCTTGTACAAGCTGAAGCTGGGACAGTCGGTCACCACCATCCCCACGGTCGGATTCAACGTGGAGACCGTCACCTATAAGAATGTGAAGTTCAATGTGTGGGATGTGGGGGGCCAGGACAAGATCAGGCCGCTTTGGAGACATTACTACACGGGCACCCAGGGCCTCATTTTCGTAGTAGACTGTGCAGACAGGGACAGGATCGATGAGGCCAGGCAGGAGCTGCATAGAATCATCAATGACAGGGAGATGAGAGACGCCATCATCCTGATCTTCGCCAACAAACAAGACCTGCCTGATGCCATGAAACCCCATGAGATCCAGGAGAAGCTGGGCCTGACCCGGATCAGAGATAGGAATTGGTACGTTCAGCCCTCCTGTGCGACATCAGGAGATGGACTATATGAGGGTCTGACCTGGCTGACCTCAAATTACAAATCTTAACGCCTCTTCTCCCTTCGTCATCCTGGACATTTTGGAGGCAGAAAAAGGAAAAGAAAAGAAATGCAATTAATTACACAGCCTCTCTGCTCCATAGCAATTGTATTATGTTTTATTCCGACTTTGATAATTCATTATATTTCATTTAAACAAAGACACTTTAGCTGGCTCTTTTTTTTTTTTGGAAAAGTTTTGGTTCTGTTTTTCCCTCACATTCTGTATAATCAGTTTAAAATACTACTCCATTTATTTGAGCTCTTGCTGAATTTCCTTTAATTTTCCTCTTTTTTTTGTATGAGATCTTATAATGGGACTTTGGGGACTCACTATTTTCATGACCACAGCTACATATCCAAAGGATGGGGGAAACTTTTGAGGATTGGTTCTAGAAACCATCGCCTATATAAGCATATCACTTTACATGGCTTCAACTGCCTCTGTCATTTGTAAGAATGCGGTATTGGGATACGTTCGGGCCTCCAGAAAGAAAAGTCGATTGTGCAAAGTTACCTGGACGACGGTTTTGTCCAATTGACACTTTGTGGACGCTGAGTATTCACACACTGTGATATGGATATATTTTTTTTTTTTGTTGTTTCAAGTTTAGAGTCTATTACTGCCAGTCTTATTTCTGCCTGATTTGTTTTCTGCCCCAGATCTTCCATTATTGTTGTAGTTTCAGCTGCCTTGTTAGGGGAAACGTGCGCCTGAAAAAACGGCAGAAAGGTTGCACTTTGGGGGAAGTGGCAACATAGCTGTGCACATTTGCTCTCCTATGAGTGATTTTTGGACCCTGGCAGGTGTTTACCAAAGCCCCCCCCCCAACAACCACCAACCCCACATAGGTGCTTCACTGACAGTAACCCTCTTATTCTTTGTGTTCACCATCCTTCAGAGTCTGCTAATAGCTCATAGATTTGGCTGTTTTATTTTTATTCCCTTTTTTTTGCTATGCTGATTGAAATAATAAAAAAAAATATATCCAGATCTTCATGGAAGTGTTGCCTTTTCAATGTGATCAGACAGCAGCAAAAGTCATGTTTCCTTTCTGAAAATATTCATGGGGGAAGTGAGAGTTTGGGACGTTAGAGGGGTTGAAGACACAAGTGTGTTTCCCCTTAGCTTTTCAAAAAAGTGTGAGTCACAGCCCTGAAATTAATAAATAATGAAGGTTCTGGTTTCAAACCATGATTGTCAGGTAAACCTTTCAAAGGTTCGGTATCATGTTGTCCACCCGAGCACTTCACTAGTTCTGTTAGTCATTTTTTAACTAAACAAGCTGCCAAAAATGGCAATGAGGATCAACTCTTGAACCCCAAAAGTTAAAAGTCAAAGTCTATTCTGGTTAGTAAGTAATTTCCGGTTGAATTATTTTGAGCAAGGGTGCTGTTGTAGCTCACTGGCCGCTTCATGATGTCATATTCAATAAAACCGCTCTGCTCTCACAGAAATGATGATTTATATTTTAATGACATTTGTAGAGAAATGAATGTGATACCTCCAAAAATACATTTATCAAATTGCTAAAACACTTTTTTGGGGGGCAAAACCTTTTTTTTTCTGCTCAAATTATTGATCTAAAAATAATGTAATGAGTCACACCAGTGATGTGATAAATTGAAAGCCAAAAGAAAAAAAATGGAATAAATTGCCTTCATCCCATAAGCTATTTCCTGTACTGTGTGGGTGTGTGTAGGAAAAAGTACAAACTCAAAATGACTGAAAAAGAAACTGAATGCAACATAAAAGAAACGTCAAACATACATATGAAATGTATTCATTATCAAATCTGATTATTCATTCATTCTCTTTCTGATATTTGAGTTTAAATGCTCCTAATAGGTCAATCTACACTCAGAAGAGACAAAAACTATTTTGGTTTTAATGTCACTGATGTTACTCTTTTATATTATTTGTATTGAACCAGCATTTCCCCCTAACGGTGAGAAACTGGGAAACGAACTTGGCTTGTGGTGGGCGGCCATCTCCCTCCACCAATTGTGGTAAGAGAGAAAGGAAGCGAGGATACAAAATTATTAACTGAAATCTAATGTTTACTTATATGATGTCTTCATGGGAAGTTGAAACACAGTTTTATACTCTGATCTTTTTATTTGAATAGTATTTTTTTCCCTTATTTATGAACATGCTGATGAATAACATCTAAGCAGGTGTTCTATGACAAAGTATGAACCACGATGTAGTTATTCAACGAAAGTATTTCACAAGATTTTATATACATAAACCTTCCTACTTGTGTTATTGTGTTTTTTTATTTTCCTTTAAGAACTTTTTACCTAAATATGCATGTCAAAAAAAAAATCCTACAGCATCTTACAGCGACTGGTAGCATTTCTTCTCAGTGTTTATGAACAAGCGTTGAAGTAAAAATGAAATATTTTCAGTTGTAAAAGAAATAAACTTCCTTAATTGTTGCCATACATGGTATCATCACAATAGGAGCTCAAAGAAGCCATGAAATAAGTACATATCACACATTCATAGATTAAAAATAGATGACATGTATGCTTCAACGGTAGCACTAAGTTAACTTTGACCTAGAAAGCAATTATTTAATTATTTCTCTATAGTGTTGACCGGAAATGATTTTCAAAAGCTTCATAAAATGAAGAAAACATGAAAGACCTGTTACTGTCCATAATACACATTTTTTTTAGCATATGTAAATTTTAAAGGAAATTAATAGGACGGAAATTATCAACAAATAATCACTGTCATGATGAGTGTAGTTTGCAGAAAGCTTAAGAGAACATGGGCGTCTGAGCTGCAGTATCTGTACTGACTTCTTGGGTTAAACGATGGCCGCCTCATGAAAATCCTCTCTGCCAGCCTGGCATTTCTCCCCCCAGGGTCTGGGAGCCGACCTGAGACACACGTCTGATATCTGGATCAGCATTCATTTTTCATCTGGCCCCGTCTTGCGTCACATGTCACGCTATCCTTAGCTGCAGGAACAAGGACGATAATTGTGTGTAACTTTTCAACAGTGAAAGATGCAGTTGGGAATTGTGCGTAGTGACATTGGTCAGGATATGCTTGAAATAACAAACCTGTTGTCATGGCAATTTGTGGTTTAGGAGTCAGCCTTTCTGCTGGTGAGCAAAAATGATTGGTCTGTCAGATTAAAGATAAACACAGGCAAGTAGGATCTAACTGCACCAGTGACTAGACTACACCTAATTTACTAATTTAAATATTTCCAATGAATACGTTTGTACTCACTCACTGTCATATCAGTTGCGTTTTCTCAAAACTACATGAGAATCGATGTGACAGTACACTGAAATCTTGAAGGACAGTTGGCAGAAAGCCAGACAACAATTAGCACATTACGAGACGAGAATAAGCATAACAGGGCGAAAAATATGTACTTCAATTTATTGAAAGTGTAATTTGAAAATAGGTATAAAATAGTATCGGTAAAAATGTATCAGCAAAAGCATTAGAGAAATATAGAGGAAAAGGAAGGAAGAAAGTAAAATAAAAGGCAACGGGCAAGCCATAGCACCGAAGTGATGATGTGGAAATGCATTACAAAAATGAGAGAAAGTAGTCAGAAATGTCTGTATAATGCAATTTTTTTTATGACTGAATGCTTTTGAGGAGAAAGGAAGGGAAAAGCTGAAAAGGCCCAAGGTCTTTAAATCTTTATACATAACTTGCAAAGAGTGGGTTCACCTTGGCCACCGCGCTACTCTAAGCATATGTCTTACTTTAAGGGGAAATAATTCTATCCCACTTCTGTCACCTAAGTATCTTGAATATTCGCCTTTCCAATTTATTTTTTCTTTTCCTCCCGAGTTTGTCCTGCCATCCAGGAGAGTCACAGAGCTGAAAATTCCAGTGCAGGAATGCTCTCTCTCTCTCTCTGTCTCTCTGCGTTTGGAAAGGCTCTGTTTGCTCATGTGGTGTTTGTTCTGTGGCTTCTGACTTGAAGTTTGACCTGTTGCTGTGTCAAGAGCACAGCCGCACATGTGACATGCGCGGCATCAAGGGCAGACGCACACAAATGCAACATATTATCTCTCCTGAAACCGTCCAGCGTCAGGGGGTTGAATTAGAAACATCGATTTCCCAGTGTTTTACACATTCCTGGTGTGGCGGTGTTGAACGTGATCTTTTCTGCACATTGTGCATGTGGAAACTGCAAATAGTTTTGATTCTCAGGGTGGGAGGTTGGGTGGGGGTGGGGGAGTGCCAAGCAGTTTGAGACAGCTCCCGATGTTACATCAGCACATAGCTGTACGATCATGACTCACATGTCAGAGGCGCTTTCATCCAGCGACAGATGCACAGCAAACATTGGCAGCATCATATGCTTTTGACACATATCACCTAAAACAGGTTTTTAGGAATCTGTCGCATTAGTCACTTAAAACCAGGCGCTTTTTGTTTTCTCTGTCTCGGTGACTAGACCTCGACAGACAACTTAAATAAACGCTTTTTTTGAGAGGTCAGGGTTCAATCTTTACGCAACTAATTTTGAAATATGAATGACGGCTCCCCCTCTTCCGGTGAAGAAAGCGGTTACATCAGCTCTTCAAATGTGATTCATGCTGAACAGACTTCTGACTGGGCGCTAAGTAAATTGTACTGCGGAAGTTGGATTTGAATGAAAGTCCGAGCAGACCTACTTTCACGTTTTTCACCACCGCCATTGTCTACTGCTGGGCGGGGGCGGACTTCACTATTGTGCAAACTGTCGAAGGGGGTGGTTTCAAACAATACTTTAAAATGGAGCTTATTGGTAGTTCCTAGGCTATTTGTTTACTCAAACTGCACCCTTTGTTTTTAACCTCACTTCAGTTCTTCATTCAGCAAACCAGGAAACTGTCCCAGACAGTACGTATTTCGACATGGAGGTGCCCTTTCTCCCTGCTAAAGCTGAACAGGACAACCAACACGATTGGGAAAAAGTTACACGAAAGAAAAATGTTGTAATCAGATTGCCAAAAGGTTAAGGTGAAATGAATGTTGATGATTTCATTGATTCAGGAAGTGCTGAACTACAATGTATGCGCACAACAACTTAAAAAAAAAAAAAAAAAATGGACACATAGCGAGCCACAGAAAAATCGCAAATTCAAAGTGCAAAGGTGAGAGCAGTACACCTAAGTTCTTGTAGCAAGTTGGCGAGAAATGCTACCTTCCAAGTTCGGGGATGTTCGAGGCGATATGTTCTTACACCACCTTTTAGTTTAATTATTTCAAGAAAACCTTGTGGGCATTTTTTTAAATCTAACACAGTGGTTCACGTGGACTTGTGGGAAAAACTGATTTGATTATGGCGGTCAAAGGTCACTGTTACTCCATGCCCCTCCCGTTGTCATGACCATGATCATTCTAGACGTATTAGAAATGAATCCATTCAAATTCGACAAACATTTTCACCTGGACTTTGGGGCCTTTTATAGATATTTAGTAATTCGTCTCAAAGGTCAGGGTCAATGTGATTGTTTTAATGGCAACAATTCAGAGAAATGTCTATCAGATGATCCAAATAGGTTTCATATTTGGTTTAGTTGAAGTGCTTCAAAGTCAATCTACGAGTCCGGGCTAACAAGAAAATAAACTGCAGCCAGTTTGAAGTCATAAAAACCAGTTTGTGGTATTTCTAGTCGTTTCTGAAAGAGTGGAATTAACAGCTGCAAAACTAAATAGGTCTTAAAACTTGCCATTTATGGCTTTATTTAGAGCAAAGATGTTGTGACTGTTATTAAGCTTTGGACACAGAAGAAGCGGTTGTGGAAGTTGGTGAAATAGAACCACTAAACATTTGCATTCTAGGAAATCCTCCTCTTGTTTGCTTGCTGATGATGATACACACAAGTGTTTTGTCAGGATGAGCAGTTACCAGCTCTAATTCTAGTCTACATCCCACTTGAGAAAAGTATACACACACAAGCTAATGCTGATAAAGGACACACTTCATTCTTGTTCTCACACTCCGGGAGTTTGCAGTCCGTATCTGCCCAGAGCTGTTTCCATAGAGTTAGGGACTCCAGACATGGTATGTTCACTTTAAGTAACGTCTCAGGAGCCATTCGAAGCACTTTGCAGAACTCTGCCGATGCACTTCTCTGCTCATTATGTTTGTATAAATGTCCATGCCTGTATACGGTCCACTGCTGTACAGTGTATGTGCAGCATCTGCGGATTGCGGAGTAGGTGGATTGAGAAGATCTGACGTCATTTAGAACAGATAATTACATAGACCAAGCCCAGGGACAGAGGTCTACGCACCACTGTTATTAAAAAGAAAGAAGAAAAATTCTATGATGTTTTGAAATAGTCATTTATAAACTTTACAGTTTCTGACCACAAAAACTACTAATCATGGCTTATCAACACTTATATTAAACTACTGCCTTTCTTTTTGTGACAATTTTAGCAAATATGCACTGCAAAGATATTTATACTAGCCCCTTATTTTTTGCAGATTTGTAATCCACCTTATGTGGTTTAGGACCCATTTATTTTTTTTTTTTTTCTGATCTGCCACTACCTTATAAGAGGTCCGGACCTCTGAGGTCATCTGGAGCAGATCTGCTTTCTGTCCCCAGATGCAAAGCCAAACATGGAGAAGCAGTGTTCAGTTTTGATGCTCCACATATCTGGAACTCTTATGTTCTTTGAAATGAAGGTTGTGGACACTTTCATTTAATGCCGCCTTTGATGACATCAAATTTGAAAGATAGATTAATTTCTTGTACACCGTTATTTTCTAATTTCTTATCTTTAACTGCGCTTCAGCTTCACTCCTTTTTTTAAAGATGTTTAAATCTATTTAACCTTGGTTTGAATTTTGTTCTCTGGACTTTTTAATGAGTGTTATTCATTGTATTTAGATTTATTTTATTTCTTTTTTCAGGTAGTTCCTAAAGCACTATGAATGACCTTGAAGGAAATATGCAGTATAAATAAATCTGCCTTGCCATAATTCATACAAAATAATTTTAAATGTATCATAATGAATATCCATCCAATATTTATCGTAATAGCTTATTTCGATCCTTTTTACATTTATGTTTTAGACTATTTCAAATGCATTTGACTTGTGATTGTATTTCTTAATTACACAATATCATAAGTCGAGTAAAAAAAAAAAAGCACCAACACCAATGCAAAGGTCACTGAAAGTAGGTACATTTGATATTTTTAAAAGGGGTCTGAATGTCCAAATCCAATTTCCTCAGATAAAATTATCCCAGTTGGCTTAAATCATTTTTGTGGTTTTGAGTCAATATGGAGGTCAGTCAATTAAATGTACAGCAAACTTCTCTTTTGTGTGTGTGTATACATGATATATTTATGACTTTACAATAGGCCTTCATTTATGTAAGGCTTTGCCTCATTCTTCTGCACTTTCTCTCTGATTAGGTAAACTTTTATCACTTTTAGCACATCTAACACTCACTAGTACTCACAAGAAGGCCGCCATGTCATGTCCCTAGTGCAGTGTTGACATCATGAATGTTAACAGCGTATAAACAAACAAGCTTCTGCTCCTAACATATAAACCACACTGAGCCAACAGGATAAATGTTAGTCTAAGCTGTCAGAATCCACCGATTACTCTAGTCAACCCCCTCTAGCTCAAAAATTTGTCCCCAAACATTGTATCCTCCACTAATCTTTGTTTAAGAATGATTAAGTTCACCTTAGTCAGATTAACCTTGTTTTGGTTCTCCTCAGAATTTCTTGTTCTTTACACCAGGTCCATGTAATGTTCCATCCTCATGAATGATTTCATCTTCACATTTCTTGACCAGCAACATCTGACACTGACACACCCATAAATGGACTTTCGGACTGGCTGACCAGGGCTGGAGCTGCTGCTCCGAAAGTCTGAGCCTCAGACATCATGGAAACAGTCCAAACGCTGTTGTAAAAAACACCATGCAGGGTCACTTAACATGCAGGTAGTTGTAAATGGTTCATAATCTGTCGCACATTGCGCTTCCCAAAAGTATGTGCAAATTGTCATAGTTAGCCCCAGGCAAGTGCTTGCATTTGTGGCTGTGCTCGTGGAGCGACATCTGCAGCTGTGACCCGGTGCAGGAGGGAGGATTCTGCCTCTGGAATGTAATTAATCGAGACATAAAAGGTTAAAAGACACTCCACAGTAAAATAGGGGGGGAAAGGGCTAAGGGAGAGCCTTTGCTTGCAAAAGGCTCTACAACAAATACAATATTTTGACTTTTAATATAAAAAAGCAAAATGATCTAAAGAAAAATAATCCAAGAATTTACACATAGATTAAGATTTGCAGCGTCACATGTAATTGTTTGTGTGATCTGTGAGAATTACAAAAAAATGAAAGAAAAAGAAAGAATATATGTAAAGATGTATGAATATAGATATACAATTTTTTTTTCACAAAAGGGTTGGGAGGTGGTGTCAGTGTATGTATCGCTGAGAGGAAGAGGCACCAGAGGAAAAAAGTACACAGTTCTTTTTCTTTTTTATATTAACTTTTGAACCACCTCCTCTTTTTATTTTTGTCTTTCACCCAATAATCTGGAATTGATCTTTGACAGAGTAAAAACGTCTCTGGATTTTACAAGAAATTATAACTCTTGGTCTTTGCTTCGGCAGATAAATAAAAGGAAGCCATATTTGATGCTATTTATGAGAGCTCTTTTGCCCTTTTTATGTTGAAAAACGACATTTGAAGAATGTGGAGTTGTGACAGGAAGTCATGTGCTGCAACCTTCCTGTGTGACACACTGAGGATAATAATACAGATCCCGCAAACCATGATTTAGTGGGTATTCAGATCCATATCAATAGTAGAGGAAGAGATTCTACCGTTTAACATGACTAATTCAAAAGTAAATATCCTGTGCTGAAAATCCAACAGAAGTAAAATCTTGTCAAAATCTTCTTGTCGTGGCAACTGGACTTAGACTTGGCAGTTATATTCGGAAATTCCCCACAGGTCATTAGATTGAAGAAGCCCCTTGCATGAGGGGTGAAACGTCTTCACGTGAAGACAGTCCATTTGCCAGGACAAGAGGATTTCGACAAGAATTCACCATGACCTGGATGACTGAAAACCTCCACAGACAGACAGAAGTAAAAGTATAAAAACAACATGTATTTCATGTTTCAAAACTAACAGTAATCATGTTGCAGATTGTTTTATATCATAACACATTCTATTGTAAGTTTTTGTAAGTAATAAATAGATGGGAAGTTTTATTTCATTTTATAGTATATTAATGTGAAGCCAGTTTTAAAATGAATGAATTGTTATGCATCTTTCTATCATGTGTATAATTTAATGACATATTTACAAAATAGAAAATTTACATTTCATTCAAATGCAACATACATTTTTAGGACAAACAAAATAAAACACTTTAAGCACAATAATAATATTAGAGACATTATTTTAGGTGAAATCTTCTACAGTAAAGAAGCTACACCTGTGAAATAAATGAATGAGACTACAGAGAATTATATTTTACAATCAAATGCAGTCAAATTGAAACATAAAATAATCTAAAATGTACTGAAAGAGACTGCTTGTCTTAATAAACTACAGCTCTGAATTTGAAAGTGCACATTAAACAGCAATAGACCATTTTTCTGAAATTCAATACTGCCACCTGTATGATTTGAATACAAGCAGAGCAGAATGGGTTCATATCAGCTGACATAAAAGCAATCAAGTTATGTCTAAACAAATACCCATTAATCTCAGTTAAGTGCCTCAATAGTGGTCAAAGGTTGCAACTCGAATGTTGTGTAATTATTAATAGTCCCCGTTGGACTAAACAGGGAGCCAATTATTTTAAATGTCACAATCTTTGTGGTGCCTGCTGGCATCCACCCACTTCCACTCACGCTAACATGGAAATAGTCATCAGTGCAACTTTTATCCCTAAATAACACACAACATAGAGCCTAATCATATCCCGCCAGTCAGACTGTCATTAACTACCTATCTGATGAGCCATCTGCTGCAAAGCAGACAGCCCAGGTCTTGTACTTGTACAACAGGTAACCGGCAGGTGCCTGGAGAGCTCTGTAAAAAATACTTCGAGAGCAGGGAGGAGTGTATCAGCTCTTTCTGTTCTTCGGTAAAGCTGCAGTAGTCCTGGTGCATTGTTCTGTCTGTGTGCAGTTACATTTCCCTGTGCAGTGTCTCCTGTTTCTCTAGAGATTGGGAAAGTGTGTCAACAAGCTTTATAAAGTAAATTGCCATGTTGCTTCCTCAGGCACATGTTGTGTTAACTGAGTTCTGTTTGCAACACAATTGTGAGTTTGTTCCTAGCTGAAATGATATGGTTTTTCAGCTAAGTTTTTCATCTCAGTGAATAATTACAAAGGTCAGTCTAGTCACAAGAGCAGTACATTATGGAGTTTATTTCTGACTGCAATTTAGCTCAGAAATTATTTCTGGGAGACTATCAAGTGACTTCCTGAGCCGCTACCTCTCACATGATTTCATCATCATGTCTCGTCTATCTGAATGCTCCGCTAGATCCAAGCCGTGTTGTGTGTTCCAACTGCCTTTAATTTGCTGTAGTCTTGAAAACAATTGGGACAAATCTCCATGATGACTTGGCAAATAGCTGGTTAACACAAACCTGAACACCCGATTTTCAGGACAACAGTCCTTGGAGCACATTTCTGGGACCTAAAAAAATGCCTTTCTTTTTGTTGTCACGGGTACTGTTGCTTTGATGAAATGTGTTATCATAGCATTGATTCACTGGCTTAGCAATCAGATTAATCTGCGGATCTCCTTTTTGTTTCAGTCTGCAGATCCTTCTGGCACCTGTCCCATTTCGTATTTCCAATGGCCTCACTCTGCTGAGCCAGTCACAGCCATTTATGTCATGAAGGGCAAGTTTATTGCAAGGCCTCCGCAATAACCACTGAGAAACTTAAAAGTTGGTGCACTCGGCATTCCCACACACACTTCTATAAACATAAGTTAAAGAACTTGAATAATTGATTTACTTTAAAAGTTTAACAAAATCCTTAACTTTGAAGAAAAAAGCGTGGGTTTTTGGATTCAAAGCAGCAATCTGGACCCAGTTGGTTATTGGTCCAACCAAATGGTGTCCACAGTACGATTAGAATATGTCAGTTATGGACACCCACTGGAAATCTGAGAAAGACCTCTGTGCCAGGCAATTGATTGGTTCTATTTAGCACAAATGGTGATTCTTTCCTTAACCCAACTAAGTACTAGTTGAAATTCAAGTCGCTCTTTTGTGAAGATCCAGAAAGAAGCAGATATTATTAGTTGTCATCGTGCTTCATTTAATCCACATAGAGTAATTTGCAGTGGTAAATGGTCTAAACTAAGAGAGCACTTTTACACCTTGCAATCTCAAAACACTTTACAGCCGCTGATCAGGACATCGGGAGCAACTTAGGGTTCAGTGTCTTGCCCAAGGAACTGGTAACCAAACCGCCAACCTTCCACTTGGTGGGAAGCCTGCTCTACCAGCTGAGCAATAGATGTTGCAGATGGGAATGCTACTAATGGGAATTGGTGGGGAACAAGATGGATAAGTAATTTAAGATTATCCTCAGAGGGGAAGTTTTACTAACGCTCTAGCCTCAATATTTGTAAACGACTTTGAAAATAGACATTTTAGCCTGAAATTTAAAAAAAATAAAACAACATATTTTTGTTCTGATGCATTTGTCGACTTTGTCATCCACACCGTTTTGTTGTGAGTTGCTGTAGAAATGTCTGCTTTCTCTCCAATGGTGCTGAACTAAATGGTCAAAAATCACATTTAAAATAAAATTTACAATAGCAACGTCACTTTCCAGAAATCATGTTGCAGTCACTCAGGGACAATCCACAGTCACCATCTCTATGAGGAACAATTTTCCCTCCACAGGAAAGTTTCTGTTAAAAAGCTATTCAAAAAAAATCGGTGGATGTTTCAGCATATTTGGGTCGTGACATCCAGAATAATCACATTTAAAAGGCCTTTTCAAATGTAATTTGGTTGTCATTTGTAAAAGTCAGTTTAAAAAATAGCAATATTGTTATTATTTTTATTTTGTAAGTTGGAATGTGTCATTTGGGTCTGTGGGAGTGTACAATAGATGTCCCAAGAGCTCATGGATTCATTTTTTTTACTCACTCAACTATCCAATTATTGTTCATTTTATATCAATATCATGAGTGTTTTACAGTTAATACATATCTAATCTGCAATAATATACATATTGCCCGAGTCATTTTTAGATGAGTGAACTCACTGATGTGTAAATCATCTACGGCAACAGGCCATCGTCCTAATTCAGCTTGTCAGGCCTTGATTAACAAGATATGTGACACGGGGATCAATACTTTCAGACTCCTCTGATGTGGCTGCAATGAATGATGTCTCCTGCAATTGTTTAGTCCCCCAGTGTTTACTCCACAAATCACAAAGAAATTAGGCTATCTCAGGAAAACAGTGGTTCCTTATCTCAAGTTCTCAGCAAAATGATGTCATTATGTGAGAGAGAATACAATTGTTATTCCAAGAAAGTATGTAAAGAGTAAAAATGCATGACTTTGGGCTTCTGTAGTACAAACCAGTGTCCTAGTACTATCATGACAACACTTACCACACTTAATTATCTCATTCATTTGTGTTTTGCAACAACCCTGATTGTGTGAGCAATTAGTTTTCACAATTGGAAGCCAGAACCACTGGAGGCGCCTGTTGTGTCGAGAGTATCTTTGGAAAAGGGGAATATGCTGAGCCATCTGCAGTATAATGCTCACTCCATGTAGGAGACCACCTCCTCATCAAGTGAAGGTTGTGGGCTGTATCAGACAAACAAAAACACACAAAAGCAGACGTGTAAATTGAGGCAACATACATACAATGCAAAAGTCACATCTTGCATATTGTGTCTTATGTTCCGTGTCCTACTCTTATCAATTTATTCAAGAGCTATCACTTCACTTATGCATCTCAGCTACAACTACAAATATGGGAGATGTGGATGTTAAATAACAGAAATACCTCTCCTTTGTTTGCACTTGTCTCTATGGCAACGTTGACAAAGACAGCAGCAGACAGCTGCAGCAAATTCGAGTGGTCTTGACTCCCACTTACCCCTTCTGCCATCCTTCTGTCTGTGCTTTTTCACATCAGGGACAACTCCAGTCCAGATAGACTATCCAGATGTGTTTTATACATCACTGACAAATTCAAAATGAAGTCCAGAGGTGACACCAATGGATTCCTTCAGCATAGTGCAGTATATGCATACAAGCTCTCAATCAAAGTTGTTTGTCTGGTCAGTTTAGTTGTGTGACTTGTGTCTGTTCATCACCATTACCATGACATATTGTGAAATTATCAATATGCAAATTCATGTATAGTTCACCTAAACATGCTCCTGTGTATTAATAACCTCTCCTTTCGACTAGTTTGCTTCACTTGGCAGAAGTAAGGCGTTCCACATGTTCACAATTAGACATAAAATTTGGTTTCTGATTTGTTCACCAAATATGGACTCTCAATGAGTTTTTGATGCAAAAGAGGTGTCCACTACCGACAGTGAATTCCTTTCTGGCTGTTTAAATACCTCATGTTTTATCTGGTGAAATCCTAGATATCACAAAGAAATCCATAAATGGACACATGTAAAGTGTTATATAAATGGTATTGTAGGGTACAGTTTAGCTGTCCTAAGTGAGAGTGTTTTCTGTGAGAGTAGTCAGAGATAACCCGGCATCAAGTCATTCACAAGCAGCTACTTGCAATAGTAGCAATAGTTGTACAAGCAAGAAGAGACCTCGGGTTCTCGTTTGTCATGATAATTATCTGGTACATGAAATCACAAGAAAAGCTGGTGGCGTCAGTACAAACATCCTCTTCCATTTTTTTTTCCAAGGTCTTCAATAGAATGAACTGCATGAACGTCTATATGGCCGATCTCTAAATATCTTTGTTGAGATCATAGTTTTCCATCAGTGAATTTTTTAACTGATTTTATTTTACCAAGTGGCAGTTTGTCAGCTTGTAAAAAATCACCCAGAAATATACCCAATAATCTGCAACAACTAATCTCAAAATCTCAAAGAAATGATCTCAATAACTTGCTGATGATGATCTGAAAAACCAAACAAACAACAACAACTGAAAATGAAATTGAACTTACCTGAAAATAATACAGAGCAACACCTCTTTTCCCTCCCTACTTATAGACATTGTAAATATAAATGTTCAGAGAGCTGCATTTTTTCAACATTTAAATCAAAGTGAAACTTTACCCATGCTGAGAGCAAGCTATGATTTTTAAAATAATGTATGTATGATTTACATACCTAGCAGATATCATAATGCATATTAATACAGATGAAATGGTTTGTGAAAATTGCAATATTAATTTTTTCACATTACCCTTGCCCTTGGCGACATTGTTATTCATTTGAAAAGGTGCGAGCTGAGCAACAATCAATGTACAACCAAACAAATTGTGTTAAACTTTATTCTGCTATGTATCCTTAAGCAATGTAAAGATAGTCCTGACACTATTGTGCTGCTCAGCCTTTTCTGTGCTCTCAGTGAAAGGAGAAATTCCCCAATGGTGACATATTTTTACATCAGAATAGTTGAGTCACTAACATAGAGAGTAACCAAGTCATAGCTGGAGCCCTGTTGTCCTTTTGATTGATTACTGTAGCAGAAAACTATCTAATTTAAGGGGAAACAGCTTGGATTCATTCTGCAGGATGGAGGTCAAACACATTTTTCTCGTTTAATTTTGACACCCTGCCAAAAAGGGACAAGTGCAGCCAGGAAAAGGAGAAGCATGAGGAAAGGGATGAAAATGTCTGAATAGACTGGAAAAAGAGAGAATGAAATAGGGTAAAAAGGGTGTAACCTTAATCCCAGAGTGGTGAATTCAGAAACAAAAAACAAAAAAATCTGTGAAACTCATACCTAGTCCATCCAGTTCTCACTTTTTATGTCACAAGTAAAATATGTTGGAGGTAGACACACAGAGAAAAAGTCCCCCTATGTGCATCAACTTTGTGAGGCTACTCTTTGATAACTTTGGTGAGGTGTCATACATGGATGAAGGGTGTGGTTATTTGGTTTGTTTTATGCCAAAAGATTAGTCATCATGACTCACGTCAATCGTTTCTCTGTTCTTGGAGTGAATCATTCTACCATCCAAGTTATCCTAGTTTTCAGGTAATGTGTGTAAATCTGCACAGGCGCATCCTTTTTATGCCAAACATCACTAAAATCCTCAGTGCCTTGCAGAATCCTGCATGTTTTTCAATGTGTGTTGGCTGGCATGTAAGCCAACACTTGCTGAAGCGCCCTAGAAGAGTAAAGCTATTGAACTGACAAAAGTAGTCTTGCTGATGTGGATTTAGTTACTGACAGCCCAAGTCTGAGTTTGGTCCAAAAGCCCTGCAGCAAATACAAAGCTTCATCTTATGAACACGCATTGTTAGTGCAATGTGACAAGTCGAACAAGACAGGTGCGTCTGGTCTTTTTCATTCATAAAATGCTACAAATATCCCACACTGCAATAAGTGATCAAATCTCACATGACCACAGCGTGTTTAATGTGCCACAATGAAAGTTTTAATGCAAGATGATGTAAATTGGCCCACTTGACTAATTTCATTCTTTTAAAGTTATATGCCATTGAGGTGCACCGCCTCCGTGTGGTCCAAGCAGGAACAACAAGGAGGCTGTGTGTGGAAGGACATGCTTACAAAAGTGCGATTCGTGTGTGGAGTAGTGATTGGGGAGAGAGCAAGACACACAGACGTTCATACATACACATGCACAAACAGAAAAGGGGGAGAGGGGAGACGGCGATAGAGAGATAGAAAGGTGGGTTCCAGTCGCCCTATATCTGTCTCCCAACTCCCACATGCAAGACTATCTTGTCTGGGGCGCAACGGTGACCCACATCCTCGCTTCACTGCCACCCCCGTAAGCATCACATTACGTCAGATTCAGTAATGATCACGTAATTACGTGTGTGTCAATATCAGACTAGACATGAATACGGGGGCCAAAGTGTCTAAATTTCGCGTTGCGTGGCTGCATGTCAAAATGTGTGGACACTTCCTGTGGATGTCGAAATGCCTCATTTTATTCCATCTGGGGAGTCAGCTTCTCACCGAGGCTGCACTTATTTATTGTTAATTGGGGGTGTTTACGTCTAAGTGCAATTGTGCATTATCGAGTAGATACACTTTTATTTCCCTTGATTCCCATTTGATGATTTACATTTTAGAATAAAGTGCAGCGGAATTATGTTTTACTTCATATTAACTTGATTTTAACTTTTATTGTCGCAATACTCTCGCCACAACCACCCCTTTCGAAATATGGTATGTCCCACTCCCTGCCGTTAGCCGTTGTTGTACCCCTATGCTACTGAACGGATTAGTCGTGATACAAACTAGCCACACACTGGCATCAAAGCCGCCAAAAGATGCTCCTTCACGGGATTAAAACAATAAACCAAACAACGAGAAGTCTGGAAAAACTTTGCACAAGTGTCGCCAAACTTTAATAGACTTAAAAACCCAAATCACTTCCCTCAACGAGTTTCGAGTGTGTTAGCATTGTTTTATAGCACTACTATTGCATTTGGTCACCTCTTTTTCGTCTTCTCCTGGAGCAGTCCAGTCTGATGAATTCACCAAAAAAAGACGGAGATGATGATGTGCCCGTTAAAGACTCGGTAAAATACGGCGAGCTGGTCATTTTGGGGTAAGTCTCTTTAAACCTTAACCCATCATCATCAAAATTGTGTGGGATGAGGGAACGCTCAAGACAAATTTAAAATGTTACAGCTCAGTAAACCTATAGATGACGTGGGAGTATATCCGCTACTCCAATAGAACGTTATCGCTTTTGCCGCGTTCTAGAATTTACGCACAGATTTGTTTTAGCTAATTATTCCATTTATTGTACTCTTGGCAGCCGTACAAACTAACTTTGTTTCGAATTAAAGAACGTTAGCTGTTTAGCTATACGGTTTTATTTTTTTTCAGCATTGTGTGTGCCATAGCTATAATACACGAGGCTACCTGTAATACAACGCTAGCCACTTTCATCAATGGTTGTAGGAGGGAGGGGGTGAATGCTGGATTGCTCAGCTTGAAAATCCCAATGATGTCATACTATGTTAGACAGCTAAAAGTAGCACAAGGATGGTCTCATAGTCTTTAAAGCACCCGCATCTCTTAGGCATTATTGAATAATAAGCAATCAGTATCTCTTAAATGTTACTTAGGAATAAAATGTCGCAGCCAGATGACCATCCGTGATAGGGGAGGGGAAGGGGGGGGGTTGAAGCCCCTTCATGTCTCTCTCACACACACACACACACACACACACACACACACACACACACACACACACACACATACACATACACACATACACACACATACACACACACACACACACACACACACACACACACACACACACACACACACACACACACACACACACACAAACACATACACACACACACACATACACATCCATAAACACACACACATAAACACAAATACACACATACACACACACACATATACACATCCAT
>CAAKHD010013239.1:13688-29658 GCA_901007705.1 Fistularia tabacaria | reverse complement strand
TGTGTGTGTGTGTGTGTGTGTGGGTGCTAGAAATAACTCTGGTAAGGTTATCAGGTCTTATTCCAATGCTGCTCACATGCCAAATCCAAATACATGGCACCAAGATTGTGATTTTTAGATGATTCGACTGTAGTTTGAGTATCATCATCTAGTTGAGAAGTGCAGTGCCTCATGTTCCTTTTGTTGTTGCAGGCTGTTCACAGCAGGGGGCAGCACAGCATCTCTTTCACTCTGTCCCGGAACCAGACTGTCGTGGTGGAGTACTGCCATGACAACAACACAGACATGTTCCAGGTACGAGAGCATCCATCACTGCGGAGTCACGTCAGTGGAGAAAATTAATGATGCTGATGATGTTATTTAAAATGTTATGTAAAGTCAGGTCCATCAATAAATGTTTCCTCATATTGAATTCAATTTCGTTAAATGACTTCCAATCTTAATTACATTGTTTTAGTTCAGAGTTAATTTTATGCGAAAGAGAAATGATTCAATTACATCATTTAGGTATGCAGTCATTTGCAAGAGTTGTTTATTTTTTTTCTCTTTTTGTTCAAAGAGCTGCGTGAAGCTACGCTGGGCCTTTAAACTATGACTATGGTTATTTTAGTCCTGAAGCTGAATCTCACTTTGATCACTTTCATTTTGATGAGTGATGTTCAATCATGGTAGCTATTTACAGCGTGCTTTTGCTATCTTTTCTCCTGCAGATCGGACGCTCCACAGAAAGTCCCATTGACTTTGTGGTGACAGACACGTCAGGAGGAGGGAAGGAGGGGGAGGACCCCTCCATTGCTCCCAGCACCATATCACGTTTTGCTTGCAGGGTGGTCTGTGAGCGTAGCCCTCCCTACACTGCGCGCATCTACGCTGCAGGCTTTGACTCCTCCAAAAATATCTTCCTCGGGGTGTGTAGACAGCAGATGTTAACATCCATCATTTAATTTCATCAATTAGATGATTGGGAACCGACATGTACCGCAATTACTTCAAAAAGCAAGCAGACCTAATTTGCAAGCTTCTGTTGTGTGCTTTTGTTATGTCTCCTCAGTAGGGATTTAACATAATTGTATCATAAAGAACTAGACAATATGACAAAAATATAAAATGAAGGTGGAAGACACAGGTTCGGTTTGCATATGTGACAGAAGAGGGTGAAGAGGAGGAGGAAGACAATAAGATTAGCTGGAGGCAGATGATTCATGGTGACCCCTGAAGAGAACATCCGAATGGAAAAGGAGATAATATTCATGCTTGTTTCATTCATATATGATATCTGATAACTTAAAAATGAAGAGTAACTTAAATCCACATTTCGAAGAGCACTATTTTCTATACTGTTTGTATTTTGAGTTGGACGATTTCAGGATCTGTTTTTGTATTTTTATGTAAATGCCCTCACAGGAGAAAGCTACCAAATGGAAAAACCCTGATGGGCACATGGATGGTCTGACCACCAATGGGGTGCTGGTCATGCACCCTGAGGGGTTCCCAGAGGACCCAAAGCAGGGCCTGTGGAGGGAGATCTCTGTTTGTGGTGATGTCTATGCCCTACGGGAGACCCGATCTGGACCAAGCCGGGGTAAACTTGTAAGTCTCAAAAAAGTGCTTAGACAATTTTGTTTGAACTCAGGAAGAGCTAGAATGGATGAAGTGGATGTTGGGCGAAGTGATTTTACCACTGCATTACCTTTATACAGCATTTTCCACTGATAATCGTTTTGTCTGTACACGCAATCTGCAGGCAGACGGAGAAAGCAGCGCACTACGGGATGGCTCATTGGTCGACCTTTGCGGTGCAACCCTGCTATGGCGCACAGGTGAGGGGCTCCTGCGTGCTCCCACCCTGCGTCATCTGGAAGCCCTTCGCCAAGAACTCAATGCGTCTCGGCCTCAGTGCCCTGTAGGCCTCAGTACTCTGGCCTTCCCCAGCCTGCCACGCAGCCACAGGTGAGACGGAAGCCTGTGGTATCCACCTATTAAAATGCATTACGTCAATTATTTGACGTAATGAAAACATTTTGCTTGCATCTATTTCTGGCTCAACAGTAAAAATGTCCTCCTGGTGCACATAATAACTGACCCATTTCTGTCTTTCGGTTTTCAGTCAAATGATTTCCTTCACCTCAGATGTTTGTCCTCTGTCTGTAACTTCTAGGACTGTTTGTTGTCTATTCCCTGTAGTTCTTCTGTGCTGGAAAATTGTTCAGTCTCGTGACTTAATGCAGAAAGCATAAAATTATAAGCATCACAACATGACCGCCTGCCTCTGTCCTGTAACTGTTTGCTAGTCCTTTCCACTGGCATGTTCCTTCCTTTATTCAATCATCTTATGAAATTACTCTAAATGTGGACATTGAATAAAGAAACCAAAAAGACAACAAACAAAAATACAATGAAGAGGAGGGAACAATTGGATTATTCAAGTAAGGCTTTGATAAATACTCAGTCTCAAGTGGTTAATTATTGTCAGTCCGTTGCATGTTTGGCAATGAAATTGAATTTGTGTTTCAAGTTTCTTGTCAGACCTTTTGCATTTAGGAATAGTAAAACTCTGTATAAAATAAGTTGGTCCTCAATGCAAAAGAATCAAAACAAAACCTCTTTTACGCTAATTAATCTGAAAGTCTTCTTATCAAAATACATCTTCAACTTCAATCCAGAAGTAAATCTGGATTGAAGTTGAAGATGTAGAAGGAAATTATACAGTTAAGTTGCAATCAATTGTTTCTATGCCACAACACATAGTTTAAAAGTGTGAGGAAATTGTGGTGGCGAACGTTATTAGTTAGTCCTATCAGAAACACATTTAAAGGAAGAAACGCTTTCTCCTGTTATGTGTCCTGTCAGCCTGGAGGAGCGACAGCCCTGGGTCTACCTTGCGTGCGGTCATGTACACGGACGGCATGACTGGGGCCAGAGGTCTGAAGGAGAGGATGATCCAGGAGAGGGCGAGGGCTCCACAACTCGCAGAGAATGTCCCCTGTGCAGGAGCGTGGGCCCCTATGTGCCTCTGTGGTTGGGATGTGAGCCTGCTGTGTACGTGGACGCTGGAGCTCCGACTCACGCTTTTGTCCCATGCGGCCACGTCTGCTCAGAGAGGACTGCCAGGTACTGGGCCGAGACCCCGCTGCCCCACGGCACGCACGCCTTCAGGCCCGTCTGCCCCTTCTGCTCCACTGCCCTCAGCTCTCCCGGCTGGACACGGCTCATCTTTCAGGGCCCCATTGACTAGCCACCACAACATAACCACTATCACAGTCACACAAAGAGAAGCATTCATAGCACACAGTTTGAACAGTGTTGAAAGGTAATCCCTGAGTGAACAACATTGTTTGACATGATGCTACTGAATGCATCTCGATGCTGATGATTCCCTCCCTTGTTTCTCCTTCGGTGCTTTTCGATTGATTGAGGATCTGGGTGAAAGGTCAAGTGATAAAACAAGACAGATTGATCAACACTGTCATGCTAACAGGATTTCCTCCTAACTCAGTGTAGTTACATTAAGTATAGCTGAGTTCTCGGTCTGCTGCTTTTTATTCCAACCAAGAGTCTGATAAATTATACACTGTATTGTGGTCAAAGCCAAATTGCAACCACAAAACTAGTTTGATTTTGACTTAGCCAAGTAGCTTTTACATTGAGGGATTGTGCAGTAATGGTAGCCATATTTATGAGTTATTTTTATGCCAGCAACATTGTTACTGTAATAATAACCTCAATGCATAGAGCACCGTACACATTATTTTTTTCGAACCATTTTACTAAATAAATGATATGCCCACAAAATTAGATTTGAAGCAAAAACTCAGAAAAACAATTAAATCAAAGGAAGTTGAACCAGATTAAACAGTATACAGTTGAGCAAGGGAGCAGTGATTTGAACTCCACAGGCATCTTCCCATTGTCTTTTTTTGTATTGCAAGGACAGCAGTGAAGGCTCACATCGGTTCCCTTGTTGCTTTTAGACTGGAAATTACAGCCGTAAGCCGCCCTATGTGGAATTGTATTCCTTGACAGGTAAGCCTAGCTGTATTAGTTCACCACACGCCCTGAGGAGTCGAGTAGCAACCGTTTGGCGTCATTGACCCAGGGTGCAGTGCATGCGCAAAATGACGACAAATCTCACAAGTCAAATTGCAAAATAAGGCATAAGGATTTTCTCAATAGTATAAGTAATTCATGTATTTTTAGCTATAGATTTTGTAGGAGAGAGTGATTGTGGCATATTCAGGCCGACATGTCGAACTAGTCAGGGATCCCTTTAAAACCAGAAAGATAATTAGTGTGGTTTCTGGCGTCTCCCGTGGACAAGAGCAGTATGTGCATGTCATAATTTGGCATTTAGGGGCGGAATTTAAATTCATTATCGTAATATTTAGGACATGTAGAGGCCTAATTATTGAATAGAGAATGATGTGAAACCAATTCAAATCTTGTCAGTTTAATTAAGTAATGGAAAACAATAAATATGGTTGATTTCTCAAAATAATCAATAGCTGCTGCCTAAATAATATATCAGCTTCTACCTACATGTTCTCAAACAGGAATGTAATTTAATTTGATTTAATGAGCAAAATAGTGAGTAAGTTCTGATAATAACATCCAGGTTTGTACAGTGTTTGTGTAAATGAGATGTGATGTTGGAAGGAGTGAGTTCCATGGAAAAGAAATGGATTGTTTGTCTAGTTCACCTGCAGTGTTTTAATCCATTGCTGGTCCAAGTGTCCTTCTTTGATGGAAAAAGCTCCCAGAAAGTTTTTTCCAGTAATAGATGTGTAGTTCCAAGTAAACACTTGACTAACCAAATTAAATTGGTTTCAGCAATTCCTAATGAGTAATTTCAAATCCAGCCATGTGTCTTTATACCTTTGCTGTCCAACTCCCCTGTTATGCCTCTTTAATTAGAGCTCCAAGTTTATATTCACAGTTTTATTCTCAGCAGAAAAAAAAATGAACTTCTTAGGATGAGTGATTGAGTTTTCAAGGTCAGATCAGGGTTTTCTTTTTCGAAGCAGGATTTAATTTCAAGTTTCTAAATTTTTCACAAGGGAACCGTAGAACCAGTTGCATTCATGATTTAGATTAATAAATAAACCTCCCCCAGTTCCACAGACGTCTGTGCGGAGTATGAAACCTCTTGAGTCGGATGGCCGTTGGAATAAAACCCAGCAGACTTATTAATGTACATGGAAGCACCAGGTGACACACATATACACTCAGATGACATCCAAAGAACTCGCCTGTCGAGTCCAGATCATTTCCGGATCATCAGCCAAGAGGAGTGTAAAGAAGGGCTGGGAAATTAAACCGGGTAAACTCCACTCCATAACTCCCTAAAGCAATAAAAGCACTCGCATATATAAGCTAGATGTTGTACTAAGTTTAGCCAAGTGTTGGGTCTGCAGTCACTTCCAACATGACTGAAGCAGTTTTCAGGTTACGGGCTCGACCAGAGGTGTGTTCAAATCAGGATAAGCTTAATTTCTGAATGAGGTCATGGATCACAGCCGTAAGCATGAGATGCAACCAGAGCTCAAGCAACAAGAGAAGGAGAGAAGTAAGTTTTTTGCTTTGAATCATGTCAGATACTCTAAGAAGCCTTATTATGCAGATGGATCTCTGTCTATCAGACTTTTGGTCTATAGGGGCGGAAAGTAATATTTTGAAAATATCTAAGAATATTACCTCTATGTCATGATAAAAAAAAAAAAAAACACTATGACTAAAATCATTTTAAATATACAATATGAGAAGTTAACACAAGTTGTAATTGAGGGGAAAAATTCATAATATTTCAAGAGTCAGTTTAAGTATAATGAAGATATTATGTTGCAAAATTAGACCAGAGAAAGACTAAAGAAAAATATTAAAACAGAGAATAAGACTTTAATCTAATGGGAGAAAATTCACAGTATTTAAAAATGCCTTATCACAAAAATGAACTTGTAACTTGACAAGATTGTTTTAGTTAATATTTTCTATGAAAATGTGCTTTGATGTGCCAAAATATGACTGATTGCATATTATTTGCTAATTCTTCATTGAAGTTTCATTTCTGAAAATGTTCACTCTTCATTGTCTGACATCACAAGCAAAATGTTCCTCTTCCAAAATCCCACCCATAATGGGGAGTTTTTTTTCATAATATTCACACTATGTGCTAAAAAATATGTAAGAGTTAATCTTTAACCATGCAACAGGACAGCACTCGCTTGCTCCAGGAAGTGGGCCACAACACTTTGTGGAACAGCTCTGTGTATCCTTTTCTTTCACTCTATCCCTCATTTGAACACACTTCTGGTTAATGAATTGAGCTCAACAGGGTGTGTGTGTGTCAGTATGGTGGTATGTCAAAAAAGATTTGACCTCGCGTAACCTCAAAAGATAACTTTTTTTGTTTAAAAGAAGACTATTTTGTTAGAAAATGAGGTAGGGATTATTTTAGGAAGCGGGAGGAATTCTTTTAGATGTTGAGTGTTTAAAAAAACAAAACAAGACAAACAAAACCTATTTTTCTAAATAATAGTTGGTTTTTAGTTAACTGTCAACGTGAGCAAGTTGTGTACAATTCAGAATATTATTGTGTGGTAGATGTAGGAGAGCTTGTGAGTGAGAAGACGTTGCCAACACTGTGTCCAACACACACACTTACACATTGCTACCGTGAAACATTGCCCAGACAATGAATGTAGCCAATTATTACTCAGGCTATATTTAGCCTTCCCTGGTGCTCATATTGAATGGTCTATATTGTGATACTATTTTTGTAACTGATTATTACAGTGTAGCTTGGTGACAAACTAGCTTGAACAGTCTGATGATTCAATAATAGCCTCAACTGTATGGAAGCATATAAAGGATAGAAACGCACTCACGGGAAATAGCCTAGCTTGCATGTGTTGAACGTACACACACACACACGCACACACACACACACACACACACACACACACACACACACACACACACACACACACAGAGTATGTACATTACACAGGAAAAAAAAAACTTTGCACGGTGAATTGCCAACCTGCAAGACATGTACCAAGATGTCTTCCGAGTCTTCAGCTATGACAACTGCAGCTTTTTTTGTCCCCCCTCCCTAAAAAAAAGTCTAACGACCCTCATACTTGATAAGTGTGTGTCAAAAACGAGACCTCAAACCCACTGCTATGCTAATTTTCTCCATCAAGCCAATTCAATGAAGAAAGACAGACCTCCACATCTGAGCTTATTTTGATCATGGAATAACTTAAAGCTTTAAAATCCTACTTGGAACAAAGATCGAAAAAATATTTTCAGTTCGACGTCAAGAAACCTGTTTTTTGTGTTTTAAAATGTGTGTTGCAGAAGATAATATAACAATATGAAAACATGCTGTGTATACAGAAAAACTGGATCACAGGTTTTGGCCGGCATTGAAAAGGAAGGGGTGAGATTATGTTTTTAAAAAAGTACTTTGAAGTTTCTCAAATGTGAGCTAGAAAATTAACTCGAATTTCCCCTTTTAAAATCACATGAAAATTGATCATATTTGAATAAGGAAATGAACAACCTGAAAAAAACAGTTCAAATCACCGTTTGCTGACTCTATCTCTTATTGGTCTCAGTCAAAAAGTCCTCGGAAGTTAGTCTGCAGAATAATGCTAAAGGGTTAAAGAAATGTTTCTAAAAAGGAAAAAATTCTAACTCTGAAGGCCCAATTTGTTGTCACTTCTCCCTCATAAAATGCAACATGATTGTGTATCTGCTGCTTCAACGACCTCTAAGATGTAGCTCAGGATTAGTATAACAGGTTTCAGAACTGGACAACACTATTCTGATGTAATGGACTAATTATGGAAGGTAACATAAGGCTAAGTAGTCACAGTTCCAGGATTAGTCATATACGGGTCTAAATAAAAAAAAAAGAAAGAAATATAAAAAGTTTCCCTGTGACAGCATCAGTTCCTCTTTTCAAGCGCCGAATCTTTTGAACTCTGCCTTTTGAAGATGATACAAACAGCAAATACTGGAACACCATTGGCATGTGGATGGAAGAACCGTTGCGGCACCCTTTTAGCCTCTCGACTTTTTTTTTTTTTTTTTTCGTTCTTTATTTGAACCTTCCCAAAATTATAGGTGTTTCTATATGCAATTTAAACTTACCTGTTTTTAGATGTTAGTATTGATGAAATATTCAGACACACTATCTATTTTTTGACATTTCTGTAGTTTAGCACCAGTAACATCACTAGCTCTTCCCTAACTTTATTTATATAAAGATGTTTCAGTTTTCAAAGCCGCATCAAATGAGCTTGTCTTATTATGTGATTATCTGATACATGTTACAATGACTAACCTCACAGTTAACAGTTAACAGTTAATGCATTTCTTAAAACACCTGCTATGTACAGTTGTTTTGTTTTATTTTATATCATATTCATCTGTAACAGTATGGTGCACAGACAATCGCTATACACATGTCAATAAATCTGTCAAAAGTCCCTGGGTTTTGGCTGTTGTCACTGGGTTTTGGTCTTTTTACAGAGAATGGAGGTGCCACCAGGGGGCGCTCTCTACCAGTTGTAAAGCCCACAGCCCTGGAGCACGCGCACACACACCAGGAAGGTTACTTTAAGTTGCATCACCTCTTTAAAAATAATCAACCCTTTTTAATTTCTTTTGGCAGTTGTGTACATCACCATGCAAATGTGATAAGGGGCTGCAAAATTACAGATTTAAAATAGCAATTTAGATGACTGAAGTTTGTTCCTTTTGCAGAGAATTCAGTATGTGTCGCTGAAAGCCTGCTGAGTGGTGTTACTCTGAAGTTTGTTCGAGTGTTAGGAGAGCAGAGCAGCCTTTTTCCCCCCTCAAAGATTATGAAGCCTATTTCATGGGTATCTTGGTGCCACACAACATTTAATCTGTTTCAGAGCAAAAGAAGAGAAATCCAAAAACCTGCTGAGACTCAACAAGGCAGTATGAACAAAATTAATTGGTCCAATTTCAGATGTTTAATTTCCTTTCAGAGAGTAATTGCTTAAGATTTCACTGTTAAGTGCATTTGTTTAGATAGTGTTTCAATTGAAACCATTGAGGTTTCTCTCCGATGTGAATATTTATTCAGATGCCAGTTTAATAATGCCATTTAATCATTTTGCTGGCATTAAGATAAACGCAGCATCAGTGGTGCATCCTTTTATATGTTTGTTTAACAAGCCTTAAAACAATGAAAATATGATCCCCCATCACTAATTTGGACCCTTCCAGTAATTATAACGAGCATATTTGCTTTTTTCAGTCATTTGTTATTGGGAAAAAAGGGATTGAAAATGTCATTTTTAAAACATAAGCAGAAATAACATCCGTCATCTATTTTATTGATAAATATAACTGAACAATAAGAATATTTTTTTTAAATTGCTAGAAACAAGTATAGAATTCAAGAACTGTCACATGAAATAATGAGCCCCCCCAAAATTAACATTTTTCTTAACTGTTACGGTCAAGCCCCTGAACACTGTATACTCCTCAAATAGAGAGTGATGGAAGGTTAACTGGGCCTAACAGCTCTCAATTTTTATCTGTGTGTGTGTGTTTGGTGTGTCAGGGGACCCAGCGTTGATGATGGAGGCAGGCTTTACCCATCCAGCTGAACCCTCAGCGGAGAGATTTGTAGGTTTTGATCTCAGCTAATTAATGTGAAACCCTCACTGGGACCCCTGGTGCAGTGTGACTGGGAAGTTTGAAGGGGGAACTCTCCTATCCCTCTGTGTGTGTGTGTGTGTGTGTGTGTGTGTGTGTGTGTGTGTGTGTGTGTGTGTGTGTGTGTGTGTGTGTGTGTGTGTGTTGTGCATATGTGTGTGTGTGTGTGTGTGTGTTGTGCATATGTCTGCGTGTGTGCTCGCCAACACTTCTGGAGGTGGCAGGGGGCGTTCGAACCATTGTTCCATCAACCCAGGCATTATTACAAACACTGAGAAACTTTAATTAAGCCCGGGCCAAAGACGATTAATTAACTTTAAGACCTTCACTTCTTTTTTTCTCCCCTTCTACACATTTCACCAAGTCACCGAGCCATAGAAAGTGTTCATTTAGCCACATAATTTACAAATCCAATTAAAGGCAATATTAAGGCATCACAAGCTGCTGTTCTGTGTTCTCTTTAGTCTGGTCTCTTTTGTCGTCAGGCTCACAGTGAATGCCAGCACACGTAAGCCGAGCACAGTGTATTAAACACGGGGTTATAGTCGTAATAAGTTTGATTATTTTATGGAGTTTATTATACTGTGTTATCCTGTTAGGGAGGTGATGTTGTGGCAGTGGGTTGGTAATCCAGATGGACTTGTGTCTCTCTGCACCAGCGTCACTGCCGGAAACGAGAGCCCAGATGTGACTGGATGAAAATACGACAGAGGAGGGAATCTCTTCATCCATTTGAAATATTCAACCAACGTCTGCTGTCAAGAATGTAAAGCACACACCATGTGGTTTTTAAGGGAATCCTGCAGCCTTCTATCCCATGACTAATCCCTCTCTCATTTCTACAGATAGTTGACACACGGACAGTAGAAAATGTTGGGGTTTTTTTAGACACAAGTTTTGAAATTCAGCTGCACTGTCCAAATAAAGCAAAAATACCTATACGTTTTCTGCTTTATAGGACATTAAATCCTCGGGAAAGACGGGGCAACAAGTGCACGTTGTATATTGTAAATATAAATTGCTGCTTTTTCATGTATAGGTTACAATTTTCTTTACCCAAACTCCATGCAGAAAACACTTTTACAGTCATGTGCGATTTGTCACTGAAAAAGCTTTTTTCATTGAAAAAGTAAACATCTCCACAATGATGCAACTTCTCTTTAAGTCAAACAGGGAAGAGTATTGTGTCTTCATAACCACCAGGATCGATTACTGCCATGCCCTAATTTCTGAGCCATGGAAGACGACAGAAATTCAGCTGCAGCTCATTCAAAGTAAGTCGATGAGGAAAAAACAAATTTCACCTATGTAAAGTCTCATCAATTCCTATGGGTCTTCACATTGACTTTTTGTTCTCTTTAAAATGTGTTTATTTTTCGAAGATGTGCCACTTTTATCGTTGGACCTAAGATTTTATAAATACTACATTTATAAATATACTGGATTTCTGTCATTTTAAATGCTCCTTAAAGCAGCATTCAAAAAGAATTAAACCTCTCATCAATGTGTTCATTTGATTTGGGTATCTGGGTATCTTATGTCTGATTTCCATAACCAATATTGTGATGTAGGGCTCTAAATTTTGTGATCTCCATTTGTTTCCATATCATCCAGCCCAAAATGACCCCCATCTTATCACTGTTCATTTTAACTTGTACTTCATCTTCAAGTCAGGGCCCTGCTCATGTTTGTGTATTTTAAACTCAAATTTGTCTGCACCCATATTTGCTTTGGTTCCCCTTTTTTTTTCTTCTTAATCCGCTTGTATTTTGCCTCTGAAATGAAGCTCATTAGTCGTTTTCAGATTTTTTTTCATTTCATTTTTTTTTAACCCGGGAAGCAGTGAATGCCTAGCGGTGAATATAGGCCAAACACTTCTTGTGTTCCCACATCTTTTAAGAAGTTCCTCCATGTTCCTCGCTCTCAGCGTGACCAATAACAGCCCTGAGGAGGCATTGCCATAATTCCCTGTAAATGACAACTAATGAAGATGGTATTTCCCCTTGATTCAGTTGAAGGGAGTGGGGGCAGGGCTGCCAGTGGCTGATGCAAGCAAATGCATCGGCTTTCTTCCGCTATACTTTCCCCATCCATGATTTTAAAAAAGAAAATAAAAAGAAACTTTCCTTTCTTTCCTCCTCTCCTCTAGTCAGCATGCTAGGTGGGAGTCACTTTGAAAACATTTCTCATTACACCTTATCGCCGGGGCAGAAAGGGGGCAACAAGAAGCAAATTAAAAGGGTGAATGAGAGTGAAGGGAAAAGAGGGAGGGCTTGAGACATCAAAGTGTTCCCTCTCAATTTAAATGGAGAGATCTTGTGTGAAAAGATCCACCACTACATATAGATTAACCCCATCCTCCTCCCACTCAGCTAATATCACACACGCACATACCCTTGGGTTTATGTGTCAAGGGTTAATAACTATAGGGATAAGGACAGTGAAGGTAGGAAGGGCTTCACTTCCTGTAGTTGCGCACGGGTCAATGTATATGGAATATGTTTGCATGTATTGGGAAGATGTTTGCACCAGAGATCATACTAAATGTGAGAGAAGCTTGGTTTCATCTCAAATAGACTGACATGTTGCAAACCCAGTTAGTCAACAGACATACCAACCTGAAGAGATGCCAGAGACAGCAGCCGTTTTTCTCCCAGTTTCATCATGTGCTTTTAAAGAATATGCTCTTTTTTGTGACACTGAATCTATGGATGCTGTGTTTTGTGTGTTTTGTGTGTGTGTGTGTGTGTGTGTGTGTGTGTGTGTGTGTGTGTGTGTGTGTGTGTGTGTGTGTGTGTGTGTGTGTGTGTGTGTGTGTTTATCTACAAAGGAATGTGGGATCTTCTCTACTGCACGAGTGTGTGTGTGTTTTGTTTTAGTTTTTTCCTTCTCAGAAAATATCTGCCATGATATGTTTCTTTAAAAGCTCCTCTCGTCCAGTGAGCCATGAAGAACTTAACACCCAGTTTATGCAAATCCACGAAGAAATATTGTAAGTAGCTGTTTGTTTGTTTAACAAAACCTCAATCAAATTAGTCCCAAGTTTTCCAGCTTTAGTCTGTAAAATTTAAAATTAGAGCTGTGGATGTAGATATCTACGCATTAAGAGACACACACAGACACATGTATACATAATTCTGAATGCAGGTTTACATATAACCAAAGGTTTTGCAGTGGTACATGCAGTTAAGAGTTATTATTATTATTATTATTACATTTCCCAAAACAGTACAAACTGGAAGTGCTGTTTTCGACAGAGCCTATTTTGGCGATAGTTATGAGTGCTATTAATGTTTTCGAGTTGCTAATGTTAGCTCACAATTAATTTTCACGAGGTACTCATACTAGCGCGTGCGCTAATATTAGCGATAAGCTAATGATAACGTAGGAGCTAATATTAGCAACATGCTAATGTTAGCGCTGGCACTTCTGTTAAGGAAATGATAATATTAGCGCGAAAGCTAATGTTAGCACAGGTGTTGATGCCGATACCGAGAAAGGACCGAGTCGAGCTTTGGGAAAGTTTCGAGCGGAAAGATTTGAAAAGGGAGAAACAAGGATCCAGGAACTGTCTGAAAAGTGAAAGAATAGCAAGCTTTTTTTTTTTACTATCCTAACATTAGAATTACAACACGCATAGACCCATGCCACCTTGAGCTACTTTTATCTCCTCCCCGGAGCGAGAAACAGCAGACCTGCCTTGTCTCTTCAAAACAAAGTGAGGGTCCTTGTACTCTGTTCAAAATTAAGGAAATACAAACATGATTTGTTATGTTCAATCATTATTTTTATTGCTATTTACTCCATTTTATGATAGTGGATATTTTTGAACTTGACAGAGCATTTTAAAATTGAAAACTTATTTCACACCAGATTCCCAAATGAAGGTGGTCAATGTGCGTCCAGTGAGTAGGGCGTCTGGTACCTGGCACCTAATGGCAAACAGGGAATTCATGAAAACAAACCAATCTTGGTTTATTTCCAATTAGTTAACAGAAAAAAACAGATAAACAGGAGTTGGATGTTTTATTAGTCTTTCCCCGAGCCACAGTTTGGCTGAAGACATATCAGCATTATTTGTTTTTGTGTCATAAGGAAAAACTGAACATTGCCTTTTCCAAGAGAAGATAACACTGTGATGTTCCCTAGTACTTTAAGGAAGACTCAACAGATGATAAAATGACAATTCCTAGATATTATTGAGTTGAAAAAATAAATGAGTTCAAGAACAAGTGTGTTTGGATTAAGTAAATATTTAACTGTGTAAGTTTTGTGCTGATGAAGCAGCGCCCTTCATCAGCTTGCATTGTGGCATATATTTGGTTTACGTGTATGGCATATTGTATATGCTATTAAACAGGCTTTTATTTGTGTTACCTACAAGCTGAGAAGTTGAATCTACATATTTCCAGCAAGGTTTGCATTTTTTCCAAGACCACCAGGCTGCCCTGATTGTGAGTATGCCCGCAGGTTACTGAAACTCTTAACAGACTTTTTTGGGAGAAATTTTGAAAAAATGAAAAATCAGTGTTCCCCGGTTCTCTATGTTCTCTTCTTGTCTGCGTGGGTTTGCTATGGGTTTCCTGGTTTCCTCCCAGAATCAAAAAACATGCATTTGGTTTATTGGAGACTCAGGCGTGTGAATGAACTTGAATGGTTGTATGTCTCTGTATGTGGCCTTGTGATTGACAGGCGACCGGTCCAGGGAGAACCCCCGCCTCTCGCCCAATGACAGCTATGATTGGCTCCAGCCCCTCAGCAACCCTGAAAGCAGGACAAGTAGTATAGATGATGAATAAAATAAAAGCTCAAGGTTACTAAAGTTCCTTAAATTGTGTAAATATCTCAAGAAACTTTAATTTGCTTGGGCTTTTCCAATTAAAATTATTTTTAGATGCTATATGTTGAGACCTCGGGGTCTTCATGGTTTTTATTCAGAATATTGAATTATTACAACTCTTTAAAAGTAGCTTTTCATAGAACTGTTTGAATCCATGAGGTACTTTGTTGAAAATTTTAAAAGCCTATTTGGCTGAATGTCTTTGAAGCCTGATGAAACTTTTTTTTTTTCATGTTTCTCTAAAGAACTTCTTCCTTAAAAGTTCTTTTTGGGAGAGAAATTGTTCCTCTGTGGCATCACTCTGATGAGCCATGTTTGGCTCCAGTCAGCACCTTTATTTTCCTGTGTGTGCGTGTGTGCTCCAACTTGTCTTTCACTGTGTATGTATGTGTGTCTCAATCCCGCCCGGTGGATTAATGACGTCGGAGAAGCTCACCCTCTCCCTGTGATAAGGGCGCGCGCTGCTGCTTCCCGCTCGCTGCTCCTCGCGCTCAATTTCAGATAGTGCTAATGGAATCTGTCCCGCGCGATTGTAATGCAAGCGAGACTCATTCTCCATGGAGCTTGGAGCTGTCAGCTTGGCAGGGCTGTGTGTGTGTGTGTGTGTGTGTGTGTGTGTGTGTGTGTGTGTGTGTGTGTGTGTGTGTGTGTGTGTATGTCTACATTTTGGGGGGCTGTTGGAAATGGCGGGCAGGAACGAAGAGAGGCTTGATGGGAGGAAGTGGAGGATGAGGAGGAGGGTGTGTGTGTGTGTGTGTGTGTGTGTGCGCGTGTGCGTGTGTGTGTTCCTGACGTGTGTTACGGTCGGCCTCCTCCCTCTTGTCAGGAAGCTGTAGTTTAGCTTCCTACGTGTTGCCCGTCATGTGCTCCCGCTCACTCCCTTGCGTGAACATGCACAAACGCAGGAACACGCACATTTACAATCTCAGGTTAGTATGTACTCTTTGGTGACTGGTGTTGTCACATGTTGTCTGTCATATCAGGTGCTGAGCGGTACAGGTGGTTACCTGGAAACTGATGTCAGTATGTGTATTTTAACTCTGCTCAGTCTTTTGGCGTCAATACTGCAGCATTGCGACCAAACTTATTGTAGCCAGCAGCTCTACATTTCGGTGTGAAAACAGTGAGAGGCATCTGTAGAAGTGAAACGAACAATAGTTGTGGCTGCTCAAGGGTTTAGTACCATTACTGCTACAGTTAAAATGGAATCCGTGACGCCTGGGGCAAAGATATTTTCTGTCTTTTCCCAACTGACTTCGGCTTTGGTTTCGGCTCCTTTTTTTTTACCATATTCTTTCTATTGAATCTTTTTCAGATGGTTGAAAGATGAATGACAAACCATCTTGTGTGTTTGCTTACAACAGAATGCAGCTTGACCCCCCCCCCCCCCCCCGCACCTCCCCCCAAAAACACACCACCACCCACACCAACCCC
>CAAKHD010013239.1:0-13435 GCA_901007705.1 Fistularia tabacaria | reverse complement strand
CCCCCCGCTCGCACGCACACACACACACCCACACACACCCACACACACACACACACACACACACACACACACACACACACACACATACACAAAAATCCATGGAAAAGTTATGAATCAATTCATGATACCCTGTATGCCTCTTTATCAAAGTTATCTAGTGACCGTATTTTATACCATGGATTTGTTTTGTTGAATTCATCTATTTATACATTTATATAGTATCTATAATTTATGCAGAGTCCTAAAAAAGCAGGAAATAGACATCTAGTTTCACTCAACTGAATATCATTGTTGTTCTTGGAGGTTCTTGCCTCTGCTGTCAATCAGTCAGTCAACCATTCAATTGACAATTTGGGTTGCACCTTTAAACAGACCGTATAACCATAAAACGCTGGGTTGTGAAAGCTGCAATGTAAGACTAAATATGTAGCGTGGAAACCGCGGTTCGTATTAACATTTTCTATTTTTGTTTCATCAGCCAAGTACACAGCCTGGTGTAAGGTTCACATCTAATGCGCAACAAGCAGAGCTGTCCATGGTTCTGAAATAACTGCAGTGGGTTTAACCAACATCATTGAAATCCATGGCTGAATCTTTATAGCGAGTAAATCTTTTAACACCACAAATTACGCTCAGAGGTCTTGAAATCATGTGTTTAATGGGAACAAATCTGTCTTATATTGCCATTTGCATTGTTATCACTAAAACAGAATTTTAGGAATAGGACAATTACATTTTTGACCGGAAGAGGACTTCATATGTATAATTTCCGATTAGCAAATACTTGAAACTGGTATTGAGGTCATGAGAACATTTCCAAAATGTTTCCTGATGCAATTTCTTTTTTTGCATGGTGGTCTTTCACTTGTACAATTTTAAATGAAAGATTAGCTCAGTATTTATGTCAAGATCACTGGCTTTTTTTCAACCAAAATATACTGTAATCTTCTCCAAGTGCATGAAAATGCATATTTGCCATAACATTATTCAAGTATTTAAGTTTTTATTTCATCTTTCATTAACAGATTTATTGTAATTAACTATTTAAAAAAATTGAAATCTAGTTATGTTGTATCCCATAGAGCTATATTGTCTTTTTGTGTATTATGTGTGAATAAAGTGATGTACCGATGCTGCTGTACCATATTGGCAGTTATGATTTAAACTAAATTCACTGAATTATATTAAACCTCTTCTACAAGACATGCGAAGGTCTTAGAAAATGACGAAATTATACAAAATGTATTGAAATGAACTAATAAAGAAAATCCAACTTATTTACACCCCATGGAGTAAAATTAATAAATTAAACATTTGTATTTGAATTAGTCGTAGTGGGAAAAGAAGAGAAGTACAATTATTAATTCTTTATCTATACGAATCATTCAAAGGGCAGTTTATCACGGAATATATATGATGAGTTATACAGATGTAATACAACACAAACCGAGAGTCCTTGCTGGTTATAGGATGTTGACTAGTTTAAAAAAAACAAACAATTCAGCTGTTTTTCATAAAATCCACCGTGTTCCAAAGCAAGAGGCCTGCAGGTGGCAGTGTTTGCATAATTAAAAGTACTGTAACCGAAAACCATCAGTCAGGTCAGTCTTCTCAAGTCTGCTGCTGGCCTCAGCCTTGTTCCATTTATACAAACCATTGTTTCTCTTTCATCTTTGTATTCATATTCATCTCATCCAATAGTAGTAATTCCCTGAGCTAATATTGAAGTTGATTTGCTTTTCAAAAGCCTGAAAGAAAAAGACATTGGGAAATCCGCTGAACTAGTTTCTGGCGGTTACCATTCACAAACAGTTCCCGAGAGAGAAATGTGGCTCAACCCTGGCAGGGAGTTCATTCAGGCCAGGCACGTCAGTCGTCCCAATCTCACCACATTCAGTGCAGCTCATTTGGGAAAAGGAAGGAAAATACCAATTTGGCAGCACTTCAGGGATTACAGCTGTGGTGGACATCTTTAATCTGGGACAGATTGTTGAATTTGTCTGCACTTAAAACTGTCATCACTCCTGCCGGCCTGTCATTTCAACTGGATCCTGGTAAAAATAAATAAATAAATAAATTAAATAAATAAATAAAAAAACTGCCACTGCTGGTCCTGATTAGTTTCTTTTAAATAAATAAATAAAACAAATAAACTGTTCACAGCTGGAGCTTTACGCAGCTAGAGACCCCATTACTGGTACATTACCCCCTGGGTAGAGTTTAGTCCCTCCTTCGCCCCTTCAGAAGGGGCGGAGGAGGGCCCTGATTATCAGCATTAAATTAAATGCTTTGATTCGGGGTGGGCATTACATAAATGTGTATATATATTCTTTTCCCAGACATGGATCATTATTTTGTAAAAAAAAAAAAGTTTTTTGCTTATTTTGCTTATTACTTTGAGAAATCTTTTTCATGTATTTTTAATTTCCTGATCTTTTTCCCTAAATGCATTAACCCAGTTGCTTTAAAATTTCCCATGCAAATCAGAATGAGTATAAAAAAAACAACAAATCAGCCATTAATTACTCAAATTATAATGAAAACCCAAAGAAATTAGTAAGAAATTACAAGAAAGAATCATCATCAAATTGCTGAGAATTAAGTGGATAAACACAATATATTACAGTAAATTGCTGAAAAAGACTGGAAAGAAATTACCCCAAAACAAACATCCAAACATTCAGTGATGAGCTTTCCTACTGAAAAATCCCCCCATAAATGACCAAAAGATCATAGACAAGTGACAAAAAACAGAATTATAATAAAAATGAATGACTGATTACCTATACATCATCCACAAATGACCTTAAAATCAGCAAAAAATTACTACAAAAATGCAATATCATGCTTATCATTCCTTTGGCTGGGAAGCAGTTAGCCTTATGAGTCATGCATCTGGCACATGATTTCATATTTGCAGGTAGATATTATCATGTATAATGATCCTGAAAAAAGGGGAGGGGCATATCCCAAATAATGTGGGAAGGTCATTATAGGTCAGGTGCAAATTCAAATGTTGAGGTAGCAAAAAAAAACAAAAAAAAAAAACTGTGATTTTCTCAAATCCAACATTATACAAAGCGCATATGGCTTCGCAAACAGCAAAAGAGCATATGCTTAATCACTACTGGAGTTTCCCAGGAAATAAAAAAAAAAAGCCTCGGTGGATTAAATCCTTCGAGCTGAACATTAGAGAAGTGCAGAGTTCAGCTCTTACAGAAAAAAGGCAAATCATTATCTTCCTGAGAGGGAGAGGAAGAATCAGAGGCTGCAGACTTTGATATGGAAGAAGAAAGGCTTCACGTCGAGAGGAAGACAAACTGATAAAAGAATGAAGCCATCAGCGGAGGAAGAGAGAGAAAGGGCCCCACAAATTGGCAAAGGGAAGTCAGGGTCTCTCTGCTTTGCATTTCATTTACATGGCTGGCCATATCGACCAATCGGATTGGGAGCGGAGCCCGTGGCTTAGGAAGGCGAATAAAGACTCCAAATGCCTTCACTGCTCTCATCCCTCTCTCTCATAATACCCTGTCTGCCCCTCTTTTCTCTCGCTCCCTCTCTTTTCTTTTTTCACCATCATAATACCCTTTCTCTCCCCATTCTTTTCTTCTCTGGCGTGGTACTATAAGTATACCCTGTCCGATGTGATAGTAGGATGAGGAGGTGGGAGGGGGGGGGTGGGATTTTACAGCCACCCACTGCAAAAATTAAAAAAATAAATAATAATCAAGAATTAAAATGGAAAAATAAAAACGACGAGAGAACTGATCGTGTTTGCACCGGTGGGCCATAGGGAAGAATAAATATCATTGTTCAGAAAATAAAAAATAAAGAAAGACCATCAAAATGGCAAACATTGCCTCAATTAAATTTAAGAGTGCACAAGAAATGCTCTAAAAATGACTGAATGAATACATAATCTTTCACTTCCTCGAAAAATTACCCTGGAGAACCAACTTAAATCCAAAATGAGTCTGAAAATATCTAAAAAGCAGAACAAAAAAAGTTGAATTAAATGTAACTAAAAATCTCAGAATTAAAAGCAATGCAAAATTTCTCACAGATTCAATTTAAATTAGCAAAAAGAAAAGATCACAATAAAGACCCATTCATTTTTATTTTATTTTTTTCTTTATAAGTGATATAATTATGACTTCAGTCTTTAATAGTTAAACAGTTGTGACTGTGTGCTGGAAAAATACTATCCGTGTTTAATCCACTGGAGCCAAACACAGACACTTCGTTCACCTAATGTAGGATAATTAATTAATAAATGCTCTATAATTGATGAGAATGGTGTGTAATTACATGTACAAATAGTAGAGGGTAATGAATACTGATAGCTATCACAAGACTTCTTATACTGATAGTTCCGTAGTGGAATACACACAAACACACACGCACACATACACATGCACGTACACACGCTATGATCCACTTGAGTTCATTTGAATAATGGCATGTAGAGAGACCAATTAGAAATACCCATGAATGACCTCAGGCATCTCTAATTTGAGACATTTAGCCTCTTAAAGACTACACACACACAGACAAGCACACATGCACACACACACTACAATTTTATGCCGTATTAACAATTGCTTTGGTTTCTTCCATGAAAGAATGGCCTTCACCTGCGTTCACCACATCAGCACACCATGTACAGATGCCAAGTATGTTAGCCATGTTAGTTCATGAGGAAACATGAGTTTGATATTTGAAGAGTTTGACTGTTGTAAAACATTGCCTTTTTTTTAAATTACAACCTCCTAGTATCAGATATCAGACATGAGTAGGACCATTGAATGTAATGATTACAATCACCTTTGTCATCTTTGTTATAATTTCCCTGCCTGAAACACACACACACACACACACACACACACACACACACACACATACACACAAACACACGCACACACACATAAACGCACACACATACATACATTACCCCTCAGTGCCGTTAATTATCAATAACAATACCTTATTTGTCGAAGAAGAATGTTTACAATAGGGACCCTCCCCCTGTCCACCCCCTTCCAGGCGTGAGGCCCTCCCCCGTCACCGCAGTATGTCAGTGTGCCACCAATTACTGGGCGCAAACTCAATGAGGTCATAACAGGATGGGGTCATTAGCAAAACAAACAGGCCAACCCCATGAGGTAGAAGGAGGCAGTAAGGAAGAGAAGACCGAAGGGCCTCTTTACCTTCGCCTCCATCGAACTTCCTGGAGGAGCTCCTTTCATCTTGGAATTTGTAGTATTCGGTATAGAAAGTTTCCGTTGTATAAAAATGAGATTTTTTCATGATTTAGTTGATCTTCTGATTTCTAGATGTTTCATAGAACATCCTCAGTAAGTTATTCAATTGCTTGTGATTCCTGCATGTGGTGATTTTACTTTTTTCTCTCTCATTGTCATGTCATGTTTATGGGGTTCCTTTGTCGGAAAGCGCATTAATTGCTCTCTTGTATGAAAGCAACAAAACAATTTATGTGAACTGCATGTATTACGGACATCTTGGTGGTTTTTGCATGAGACAGCCTATAATTTTTCTTTGTTAAGTGAGTTTATTGCTTTTTCATTTTCAATCATTGTCCTCAACTTGATGGCTTAACAAACTTTTTTTTAAATTGATGCAAGTTGGCAACCTATGGCTGGTTGTTGATTTCAACTGCTAATAGGCTAAATAGAAAAACTAAAATGTCTTTGGTGTATAGTTCTTGTCGAAATCTTCTTGTGGCACCTGGACTTGAATTTCTGCACTTGAAGACGTTGATAACAAATATAACTAAAACCCTGGCAGTTATATTCGGAAACTCCCCACAGGTCATTCGAACTGAAGAAGCTTCTCGGATGAGGGGTGAAACGTGTTCAAGTGAAGAAATTCAAGTCCAGTTGCCACAACAAGAAGATTGCGACAAGAATTCATCATGACCCGGATGACTGAGAACCTCCACAGGCACCTTGTTGGAAAGGATGTATGTGAAAGTGTCACATTGGAAATCACAAGCTGGCTTGTCTATAGCAGGCATTGATTGAGCCGTTTTCAAGATCAGCTTATTTTTAGCTTCTCCTTGAGTTTTCTTAACTTCTTCACTGGCTGTAGGGTTACTGTTCAGGGAAAATCATTTATTTGAGATCTTACCTTCAGTAAGACAACAACATAGATGGCCTTTTCTGCGCTGACAACAGAAAGCTTGAAACCTGCCTCAGGCGATGAAACTCAAACTCAAGTCAGAAAAACAAGCATTCTAAAACTTCTCTGCTTCTAATGTTTTGTTCAATATCTCAATGTTGTTTATTCGTCCTAGTTTCAGCTGCTAGGCTGTGTGCATTGGTCAGGAGAGGAGTTCCAAATATCTATTCTTCTTTTTCTTTGGGCTGTTCCCTTCAGGGGTTGCCAGAGCCAATCATCTGCCTTCATCTAACCCTCTGTATCCTTTTCTTTCACAGCAACTAACTTCACCCCTCCCATCCATAAAGCTCCTCTCTGCTCTTCCTCTTAGCCTCCTGCCTGGCAGCTCCAACCTCAGCATCCTTCTCCCAAGATCTTCTCTATCCCTCCTTTGTATACGTCCAAACCATCTCAGTCTGGACTCTGACTTTATCTCCAGAACATCTAAAATGTGCTGTCCCTCTGATGGACTCATTCCTGATCTTACCCATCCTGCCCACTCCCACAGAGAACCTCTACATCATCATCTCCGGAGCACCACATAGGTTTCCTCCTCAATAACTACAATGTCTCAAAATTACATACTATTTTCCAAAATGTAAACATTGGCATTTTAGAGTTTTTGTCTACAATATGATTGATGAGCATTTTTGATATATGCTACAGCTACCTTTGACCACCATTCATTGTGCTAAGCTAATTGTAGGAAGCAGGTGTGCTTCACCCAACTGCATGTACAGTGGAGAAAGTGTCGATCATTTCAGTTTCCTTGGAAATTGGGAATTTATACCCAAAAGTTAATTTATCCATAATAAGTATTTACATAAAATAAACTGATTTCAGAGTAACCAACAGTATGTCAAAATGGATATTTAGTTTATTTTAGTAACTTTGTCAAGTAGACGGCTAAAAAAAAAACAAGCCACTGTCGGATCACAGGTTCCCTAACAGAGTGGATGAGTCACATAATAATCTCACAAAATACTACAATGAATCTTCAAGCTCACTATTCTTCACTGGGAAAGGCCAGCTGCGTCATCTAGGCACCCCTCTGTGGGCGCCGCTAAGTTGTTTTGCGTTTGCGATGATGGCGCAGCGTGAACTGTTTCCTTGTTTGGGACCGTCTGCTGGTTTGTGTGTTTGTTTTGATTTGACAGTTTGTACGGGCGAAAAGTAGGACACCAGATCTGCTGTGGGTCAGAGTGGGGCAGGCGTGACAAATACTGTTCATTAGGGCTTTTCTTCCATAACCAATTCACTAGTACATTTGTTTAGAATTTCACTGAGTAAGGAATCTGACATTGGAATCTGCCGTGATAAGTTTTTCACACTTTTTGACTTTTGACTCTTAAATTTATGTGTTTGAAAAGCACAAATCATCCGCAGAGCCGTGAACGGCGTCCAGAGCCATTATTTTCCAAACTATTTAAATATTGAAGATACTAATCGCGATGAGTGGTGACTCTGTCCAGTGTGTGTGTGTGTGATCCTGTGTACCGGATCACAAGTGCCTCTAATGAAGGGTGTTCGTGTGTGTGTGTGTGTACGTGTGTGTGCGTGTGTGTACATGCGTGTCCTTTGTTGGCCGGGGGCATATTTGTGTTTGTGTATCTCCATTGTGACGCGTGTAATCCGCATGCTCTCTAATCCCAGAGCAGGTGGCCAGGCGTGTGGCGACTGTGGGGGTGCAGCGAGGGCACACTCCGCCTGCTCCCCGAAAACACACACACCCACACCCATACACACCAATACGACTGATCCCGTAACCCACAAATATACTGAAGCGCGCTCTGTTTTTTATATTGTCTGAGGGGAGAGGGGACACAAAGACACACCTGTGCTCATCTAAACACACCTTCACAAACACACTGACGTCTTTGAATGACACTCGCGACCGGAGAAGGATCTCCGCAGGGGAGCACGTGCCAGCATTTCCAGCCCGCCCCTCCCTGACTGCCTTCACCCTGCGTGCATCCACGACAGACACGCTCGCCTCCAGGAGTCACTGCTGCTCTTAACAGGTGGGCGGAGAAGGAGGGGAGGGGAGCATCTGTCAACAAACCCGGCATCCCTCCTCATCCACTATACTATCTCTCCATCTGCCCAGAGATGGACAGGAGGAGGACGAAGGTCAATAATAATGACAGCAATGAGGAAATGAACAAGGCTTTGTAGATCCCAATTAATAAGCCCCTCCGTCTTTAATTGCGGCAGACAACTTAACAAATGCAGTTTTATTCGGTTCTGTGAGATTCTCTTCACTGTAATGTTGCCTGAGAATCTTGAGGAGGCCTCTTGACCTTTGATCTCTATTGTATCGGGAGCACAAGACAGGATTGGCAGTTGCAGTCTCTTCATGTCTCACAGTTTGTTCACTTGAATTGAATTGTCACTTAGTTGACCTTATTTTGAGGTCTTTTTGTGTCAGTCTTTATTTTGAAGAATGAAATGATGCGCTGAAATAATAGCAATCAGTTTTAAAAACTAAAACAAAAAAATTGACATAGTCAGTAATTTCAAACCAGTCAGTATATAAATCTGTGAGTAGCTTTTAAAGGTTGAGTGAAAAGGACCAAATATGTAAGACATACATTAATAAATAAAGGAGGGAATATGTATGACGAATGTACCCAAATATTGATAAAAAATCAGTGTACCACTCACTCACTAGTAATCAGTTTCCAAGTAAAGAAAATGTAAAAAAATAAATGAAATGAATATATATATATATATGTATATATACATATATATATATACACACACACATGAAAAAGTGTTGTAAGCATGTATGTATGAATACATACGCACACACAAATACATATATATATATATATGTATATATATACATACATGCTTACAGCACTTTCTCATGTGTAAGCAATTCATTCATTAAAATGACCCCAAAATATCCTAAAAATGGAAAAAAAGAAGTAGCTTTTGTTCCAGTTGTTTTTAGTTTAAATAAAATATAAAATACACCCTTTACACTGATGAAGATTCTCAATGGTAGCAAGATCTCATTCGGGATTTAGTGTTTTGAGTTAAAGACTGATTTAGTGTCAAATTCCCGGGTTCATAAACTGGAGTCACTAAGTCAAAGACAATGTGCGAGTCATTTAAGTAGCAAACATTCATGGGGCATGGCTTACGACGAGGACTTTAGGTCCAACTTTGCTGAATAATCTGTAAACAGCTACTATTCGGTTGTCATTCCATTATAATTTTGTCAATTCCAGCTGCTGACAGCTGCCGCCTCATCCAAACGTCACACAGCAAACATCTGGTTGCGTCAAAAGCTTTTAGCCTTGCATCAAGCTTAAGGATGTGAATTTGACCATTAAATTCATGTAATCTGTTATTGCCGCTGCTCCCTTTTGCTCCTGTAAGGAGATTTATGATTTTTTTTTCCTGCTAATGGCCTGTTAGCAGGATGGCAGGAGTGCTTTGTTGGCTGAAAGTCCAGAACATTGACGTAATCCAGGGTTGCATTGGTGTGGATGCGAAATGGATGCTTTCGGGGGTAAAGGAGAGAAAGAAAACATTAACTAGGCATTAACTTCATGTACAGCACTAATTCTTTAATGGCAATTCATTTTTTACATATGTCCTTTTAATCCGTAATCAGCTTTCTGCTTTATGTTTGTGCGTATTTATACACTGGTCTACTTTGTGTGTGTGCGTGTGTGTATATGCGCACGTGTGTTTGTCCTGAATTATATCCTCGCACCATTCGAGGCACCCTGTTTAATAGTTGAATGGTATTTTATAAGACCGAAGTTCAATTCTACATTATTTTTTTATTGGGGACATTAATGTACATATTATGGTGTATATCAGATTTCAGCGAACGCCATCTGCTCAGTTTGAAACCTGAGGCGAATAGTTGTTCTTATCCTGTAGTTACGGTAGGGTAAAGTATAATACAAAGCGTTGTGACATTGTTTATTATCTATACCTGCACACAGGACTGCGGGGGTGCTGGAGCTAATCCTAGCTGGGCAAGAGGCCTAGTTGGGATTGGCTCCAGTTGATCAGTCGACCACAGGGCCCCATATTGAGAAATACAAATTTCCCATCCCAAGTCTCTCTCATAGACAATTTAGAGTCTTCAATTAACCTTCTGAATGTTTTGGATTGCAGTGGGACCCGGGAACCGAGAGAACAAGCAAGCTCTGCACACAAAGGCTGCGATCAGCCAATAGAATCGAACCAGCAACTTACTTGCAGTGTAACCGGAGTGCTAATCATCGCGCCATCATGCTGCACGATATAATGTGCTTAACATTCCCAATGGGAAAATTCAGCTTTCTTCCAAAAGCTTTGTCAGTTTCCACCTCATTAGTTGCAGGAGTGAGAAAAAACAACAACATAAACACCAAAAATTTACAGATACAGCACTTACACAAAATATTAGAGGCACATCGTGCCACGATACTTTCTCAACTATTTGCAACAGCTTTTATCTTTATTAGTGTGAGTATCTTAGGGAAATAACTTAGTGACTTAGGCCCTTCCATTTCACCAGAATATACAAAAAAGTTCTTTATGATCTTGTATTCACACCCCTTGACTAAGTGAGTGAAAGACCGTTAACATCATACGTAGTTTTTATGTCGGTTCAAAGGGGCTCCCTCAACCCTCTATTGATCCAAACCAGAAATGGAAACGAACGCAGAGCAAATGATTCGTTTTAACACCTTGTAAGGACATCAGTTGGAAAAAAAAAACCAATTAATTTATCTACATATATAGACCAGACCGAATTCCTCAAAATGCATAGAAACCCGGAAAAAATATTTAAATGTCACCCTTTTATTGGACCAAAATATCATTTAGTTACACATAAAAATTGTAGAATGGTGGTGCGGTGGTCAGCGCTTCTTGCACTCTGGTTCACTTCCTACAGGGGGTCTTTCTGTGTGGATTCTCCATGTTTGCACTGTGTCTGCGTGGGTTTCTCTGGGTTTCCCACTTTTTCCTCCACAGTCCAAAAACACCAAGTAGATCCTCCTTATTGGAGACACTTAATTGCCACAGCGTGTGAATGACAGACTCAATGGTTGTTTGTCTCTGTATGTGGCCATGGTATCAATTGATGACCAGTTCAGGGTGAACCTGCCTCTCACCCAATGACAGCTGGGATGGGCTTGAGTACCCCTGCCACCCAGAGTGCAGGATACCCAGTATAGATAATGAATGAATGATTGAATGCATAAAAATCATGAAAAAACGTTATAAAAATGATCAAGACTATCATGAAAAAGTACTAATAAGTTTTCTTCAAAATCATAAGGAGAATAGCAACCTTTTTAATGCCCTTATGTGATTTGAAAATTGGAAATTGATTTATTTCTTAGTTTACTGAGGTTTTTTTTTATCATATTCACTGTTTGATAACCTACAGCACAAAATTTCAAACCGCCATTCTGCCACCAAAACAAGTACGTTTCGCATAATTACAGCTGCACCTACTTTCAAGTTAACCTCTTGTCCAGAGCCCCCCCACCCATTCCTCTGGTTAAAACTCAAATGGCAACACACTGTGAGCATCCTGTTGAATTTAGTTTAATCTCATCAAATTGTGTAATCCATGAGAAGAAATCACTCGTTACATCGCAAGGGCTTAACAGGACCGCAGAAGGTCATCAAATGATAATGCTGTGCAATTTTAGCCATTTACCATATTCCTTAACCGCCAGTCTGACGGGAGCACAGAAACGCTATTGTTTCATTAATTTAAATGAGATTCCATGACTGTTGTCACTGCAGATGAATTATGAATTATGTATGTGCTGCTGTGTTGATATGTGATAGACATTGGCTCAATGGGAATGTAGGACACATGCTCACGCATAACAATAGTCTACAGTTATTTTCTCACCAACAAATTGGCCGTTTATCTCCTCCGCTCTGTTCCTCATTCACTTTATCTTGGCCTTGTTTAATGCAACTTTGTGTTCAAGAAAATCATGTCCATATACCGCCCCAGCAAACAACAGTTACTGTCACCCCTGTACTTTGACTGAGTCTTAAAAAAAAAAAAAAAAGTCACATGCCTGTCAGCATACAGCTGGTAATAACATAACCTACATAGAATCGACTCGATAGGCTTGTTGAATTGCCTCAAATGTGAATGGCTCCAGTTTAATGTGTCTTGATGTTTTGTGTCATGCATTTTGTCTGCGGCAGACAATAAATGGCACGTTTGTCTTCTCCCAGTACGCCCGCTGTATTGGGTCTGACTCAATCGAAATGATACCTCTCCATAATTGCTGTGACTGACTCGGGAATGACGACATGGATACATATGGAGGCAAATTCAGTTAAAAGTGTGCAAAAGGTGGATTTAAATTACATATTTTCTCCTTCTTGGCCTTTCGGCTGCTCCCTTCAGGGGTCACCACAGCAAATCCACCTCTTCCATCTCACCCTATTTCTGTGTCCTCTTCTCTCATATTTATATGGATTTAAAATATATATATATATTTACTATATATGTTCCGTATATATAGCTTAGTAGCTTCCCATTGAAGAATTTAATAGTGTTTCAGTTTACTATTCAGACACTCTGCCTTTTAATGTTCATCTTAATTAAGAAGTTCCCAATCAACTTATATTTTCGTTAAAATGGTTTTTAACACGTCCGCCTCTTTGAATGAAAGAAGAGCAGTAATGCTGTTCCTATTTTAAGATTTTGATCACAATCGACTTGACAAGTGTTGGCTTACAATTCTCAATTTTGTCCTGATGATGTTTTTATTTCTTATGGTATAATTAGAAGACGTGGAGAAAACCCTGAAAGATAAAAGACTTAACTCTAACAAAACCAAATTATTTAAAAAACAGCAGAACACTGAGAATTAACAGAAGCTATATCATGAAGCTACCTCCAATAAATTGTGTTTTAGCAATTGATTGACCTTTTTAAGGCTATATTAAAGGCTTCATTTTGGAGGTCACCAGGTTTAACATGAGATACACTTATGTTCCTCAGTCGTATGTTTTTTACCCATGAAAGCATGGCTTTTGCTGTGTGTGTGTGTGTGTGTGTGTGTGTGTGTGTGTGTGTGTGTGTGTGTGTGTGTGTGTGTGTGTGTGTGTGTGTGTGGGGGGGGGAGGGGGGGGGGGGGGGGGGGTGGGGGGGGGGGGGGTTGGGGGGGGGGGGGGGGGGGGGGGGGGGGGGCAGACCAAAATGATAATCGCCCCGTGATATTCTTGTCTGCTTATGTGTCGGAGGGTTAATCACAAAATTAACTTA
>CAAKHD010013238.1:71375-112099 GCA_901007705.1 Fistularia tabacaria | reverse complement strand
AACTACAGAAGAAAAAAGTCTGCAGGCATACATACATAATGTATCCTGCTGTGACGGATCTGTAGCGTATCTGCTGCTAGATAGTCTATATCTACTGGCAAGGAAAAAGTCAACAAGAAACATTCAATGTTTTTTAACAGGATGATTTTCTCATTATCTCAGACATTGGCCATCAGTGTAATTCCAGTTTGCAGTATCACACTCTGAAATCGTTGCAAGATAGTTTAAAGTTACTGCATAAATCATTAATTAAGTAATTAGTTAATTGTGTTTAAATTAATAATTCTATTTATCTATTCATTCATCTACATATTTCTAAAATTCTTCTGGTAATGGATCTCCTGATTAACACCAACCCATACCACTTCCTAATGCTGGAACTGATGAGATCCTTACCAAAAAATACAAAAAGGAATAAAATCTCATCAAATGAATTAAAAAATGTGACCAAAGGTAGTCACAAAAGTTTTACTTCTACTGTTTCCAGATGACTGAAAGTGGACTTTGGTTGGTATACTACTTTCAGAGTTATTTGGATTGAGCTCTAAAGCTAGAGAAAGTTAATAATCATCTGGAAAACATAATGGTGGAAGCTGATTAATTAAATTTTATGCATATGTACTGTATATGTATTGTGTGTGTGTTTGTGTGTGTGTGTGTGCATATATATACTGTATATATATATATATATATATATATACACACACACACACACACACATATATATACATATATACATATATAGAGTAAAACAAGAACACAATAAGAACTTATACATCCTTCTATATATATGTATGTACATATATATACACATATATATACACACGCACATATATATATACACACACACACACACGTATATATATACACACACACATATATATATATGTTTATAGAAGGATGTATAAAGAAGTTCTTGTTGTGTTCTTGTTTTACTCTCTAGATATGTTTCCATCAATCATCTGTCCTTATTTGCCACACCCTGCCTTCCCCAATCTGTTTGCTGTTTACATGTAGTAGTGAGGGAAACATGACAATTATGAATTTACACTTGTGGCAAGGCTTCATCAAATACAAGTTTAGAGTAATACTTTTTTCTGTCATGTCAGTGCACACTTAAAATATAAAACACAGTTTTCTCAGTCAAAACAACTTCACTTGAATGTTGAGTTTCACCACCAGTTTAACTTGAACCTCTGTGTTCCTAAAGACATTTGAAACCTTATATATTTAGAAACAAGCAGCCACTGTCATCATGAATTATTGCCACCTTTGACACCTGGAGTCTTTGGTGGTAGAAACTGTATCATCTTCTTTCCTTAATTGTTTACATTATCTGTATGCTGCTGCTGTCTCCTTGTTAACCAAATCTAAATTTGCCAATGTTTGTCTTTGGAATAGCATTATTTTTGTCAAATATAAATCCTCTCAAGTGACTCCTATCTTAAGCTCAAATAAAACTTTTCCTGGCTTGCCACTCTCTCCCTTGAATCCATTTTACGGTGGAGTTAGATTCAACTTGCACTTACTGTGAAAGACTTTGCCTCTTCTGCAAAAGAGATTATTTTCATACCCCTGTGTTACTGTTACCAAAAGGCATATATGCATGCATACATATCAAAAGAGAAGAAAGAGTAGCAATGATGAAAAGTAGAGCCGATAATAGGTAGAAAGAGATTTACTTGGGAAAAAAGGGGAATAAATACCGCTCATCACCTCTCTCCTATTCTGCTTCTGTCTCATTCAATCACATGAGGAAAGGAGACACTCCCAAAATAACTGCCCATTGGCCCATTTGAGAGTTTGGGATAGGTTTTGACCATTGAGGTGGGAGGGAGAGAGCAAAAGTCACCAGTCAGTGTAAGGGACTATGAATTATTGACCCCAAACTGTTAACAGGTGGCAGAGGGAGAATCTTGGTGTTCTGAGGATAGAGAAAGGAAGACTCAAGAAATAAGATCTCTGAGGGTAAGGCAACATTATGATTTTCTACTTTCCCAGTGATATACTTTGAGATGGAATTCCATGGTATAGAAAATTCAGTCTGATGATTGTGTGTAAGATCATCAGCTAACTAACAAAATCATAACCAAAAGCATAAAGTAAGTTATTGCACAAAATTATACAATATCATTTTTGAAAATGTTGTGGTAAGACAATGAAACTCTTGATTCCTGCTATTCAGTCTGCCTGAATCAGGGACAGCTCATTTGTAAAAGATTCCAGAGGAATAATTAATTTGGCTTTTTGAACATATCTATCTGAGATATTTTTCTTCAGTCAAGCTTTCAAATACAGTTTCCTCTCTCAAATAATTATTTTCTTCCTCTTACACTATTTAATCTTTAATCTATTTTGGAATCTACTCCATCAATGCTGTGGTGAGGCTTGAATGAGGGTGTTTTGAACCTCAAGCATAAACCAAAATCCAAAGTTAAACTTGACACCCGAAATTTAAGTGTTCAGGGACTGTGGTTGTTGTCATCCTGGTTAGGTTGTGGCTTGCACCATTTTAAGTGATGAAAATCCTGGTGTGTTTTAGCATGTTATTGTTAAAGCTGGTTAATTTCCAATTTCTAACTGAAAAAAGTTTCATTTTTATCTAATTTTTATGTTTATGACTAAAGTCAAAATATTTTCATAACACTTACATCATTTGCAGAATTGATTTTTTTTTTTTACATCTGATGTTTATATCCAGTTACTAATTATTGAAATTACTAATTCATTATTCCCTGTCTACAAAGGTCACTGTTCTGCATTCCCTTAAAATGATAACCTGTATCGAAGTTTAAATACTTATTATGTCCCAACTTGACAGACATTCACACAGGGCTGTTGATCCCTTAGATTTACCTTTAATGCAACTGTGCTTGCTCTGGGAATACACAGAAGCCCTCGCAAAATGAAATACAGATGTGGGCCCTCAGCCATGCAAAATGATAGAGGGAGGGAGACAGAGAATGAGAAAGAGAGAACGAGAAAAAAGGAGAGCCATAACCATGAGTGGGTGGCTTATAAAATGTGTTCAGATTGCCTAATGTAAAATGGTTTCATGGAAAACCTGAAAACTTGGGTAAGGCAATTATTTTCACTTACCTCCAAACACTTAAAATGACCCAAGGGCACACAAAGTTACTTTAAACAATTTTTCAGTTTTTCAGAAAATTATGCCAGAATTTTGGCTGCCTCATCAATTCACTGGTTTTGGTTTTCACCTGACAGTCCCTCGGAGGGTAATGGAGGTTGTGTGGTTGGCATAAGGAGGCAGAAAAAAATCATGGAGATATGAGCTCTGCTCTCAGGGAATAATTGTTTTCAGGTTCATTTGACTTACTCTGTTTTCTCTGCCTTGGGAGCAGCTACAGTTTTTGAGCTCCATAAAGACACATATTTTTGTTCCCATGTACCATTCATTATGCTGTAATATATTTTTGGGGCCTGTCAGTTAAGGGCCCACTAAATACACCTCCCCCTCCCCCCAACATTACCTCTGCTGTTTGCAAGATCCCTATAAAAGGTACAGAAAGCGAAAGACTGCAACAACACCTATTTCAAACTTTGCCAGTATATATAAAGCCATGGATTTTCTGATTCCACCTCCACATGTAATTTGACTCATCTCCCCTTTCTGTCATCTTCTCATTTCATTATTTGCACATCATTAGTTTCCAGAGGCAATATCCAGAGGCAATTACAAGGGGTAATTACAGGTAAACACAAACGCATCCTTCACAGCTAGTCCGTCTATTTGACCTCTATAATTAAATAATGGAAGGTCTCTCACACATATAATAAATAGTGCTATACTAGACAGCTTTTTCTCATATACATTGAGAATGCCATTAAATGTAGTCAACAAATGTTTTGTTGGTACATTGATGGAATTACATGGAGAAGTTATTGTCAAAAGAGAATTTCTAAATGTGTTTATAGACATGCTTGAGTTTACTTTAGGGGATGTGAAAGCCATGTTGAAAGCTGTCTAGATATATTACCTGACTATCTGGATTTGCAGACAACATCCAGATAGATAGACTGTAGCCACTCTGTTTTCATACTTGCTTCAAACGACAGGTCTTGTGCATTTAATTTTTTTCCATCTCAAATAGAAAGTCAAATAGCTTTAAATTGGTTTAGATTTGCTGGATGGGATGCTGGAGCCTATCCTAGCTGTCATTGGCCGAGAGGCAGGGTACACCCTGGACCGCAGGGCCACATAAAGAGATGAACAACCATTCACTGAGGATGCACACATCTGGACAATTTTTGCAATGTACTCCAATTAACCTCCTGCATGTTTCTGGACTGTGGGAGGAAACCGGAGAAGCCAGAGGAATCCGATGCAGACAGGGGGAGAACATGCAAACCCCACACAGAAAGGCCCCATGAGGGAATCGAACCAGTGTCCTTTGTGCTGGGCGGGAGTTGTGTAATTCTTTCAGTATGTTTATGAAAACCTCGATTGGTTGCTTTTGAAGATTTTAACTCCACTTCAAGGTCAAAGTCATCTTTAAAATCCAATCATAATTTGTCAATTAATCATCCATCTTTTTTTACTAACCTATATATAATGCAGATATTGGACCATTCATCCACAAGTCTGTCTTGCAGTAATTCTAATTCTGACTGCTCCAATTCCCATTTTAATACCCTATTTCCCCTCCCGATTGATCCTCTATCTGTGTCCCTTTCCCACTGTGGGACATACATTGCAAATGGTAGCTGTTCTCTGCTACACTTGGAAGTTCTAAGAAGTGCATTCTCAAAAAGAAAAAAGAAGTGACCTGAAAATAGTGAACGTCAAACCTTGACGGAAAGCAATAAAAATACTTGTTTTTCTATCCTCCAGAGCTCACTACTTTTCCATAAATTGACTCTTCAGCAAATCATTCACAAACAGTCAACCATTATTCTCTCTTACCTATTTATTCTCCCACACACCATTTAGCTCTTTCATTTTTTTTGACTCATTATCCCTCGAGTTACATTTCGCTCCATCTCAGGCTCTTCATATTTCTGTTACTCCATCTTACTCTCCAAAATCTTGGCTCGATTAAACACTAAGAAAAGTCCAAATGTCAGCCATCAAACAGGGTCAAAACACAGCTTCCAATTGATGTCATAGCTCCCAGTTTCTACCCTCAAACTTTTAACAAACAACAATTTTAACTGCAAGCTATAATAACCAAAACAGATCAGGAGTGCCGAGAGTAGAGCAAAACAGGAAACAGATAAAACAGATCATGTAAATTCCATCCACCCTTTCCCCCAAAAGGAATAGAACAGAGCTGCATGATTTTTGTCCTAAGTAAATCATTGGAGGAAAGACTCACAAGCCACATTCTAACTGGCTAAATATGAATTGTGTCCACTAAAGTAGCGCTCCACCTGAGCTATTTATGACTTTTCCATACCAGTAGAGGGTCAGTCTTTCTCACGCAACATCCTTACCCACAGTCCCTGTTAATCTGATAATAGAATCATTATATTGACTAAGGGATTGTTTTTTTAACTTTCAGGTCTAGGTGCTGACATTTTGATGTTCTGGTTAATGCTCAGATTGTGCCCAACGGAATAAGTAGAAATTGTGTTTTCAGCATTCTGTTTAACTTTCTCAGTCTGTTACTGTTTTCTCTGGTCACCTAGCAAATATTTTGAATAGGGGCTTTCAGTTGGGCACTTTCACTCAGACCATAACAAACAAATATCCCTTCCCTGGCTGTGTTGTTGTTGATATAAAATCCGGTAAAAAATAACCAAGATCTGTTTTTTAAATAAAATTCCATGCATACTTTGTTGTTGTCAGTAGTCACCTATGACTGTGATGGAAAATATGTCAGTCCAACTGAATAAGCTGTAACTTTGTCTCATACTAAACTTGTGAGGTCAATTTCCAGACCCTGTTTGGCAGCCACAGACAAATGGTTCATGCAAGCATCTTCCATGTATGTTTTAAAAGGATCCTTTTCTTTCCAAATGGGTTAAATGATGAGTCCTTTTTCAGGGTGGTTTGTAAAGGATTGTCGTCTGTCTCCATTTTTATCACTTTAAACATATCATACAACCATTATTATTATTACACAACTGTTAGAATTACATTATATTGTTGTACCATTTTCAAGTGGTTACACACCACAGTTAGACATCTAACAACTTCTTGGTAAAGCTCTATTGGAGATTGTTATCCATAGGCCATACATATACAATAGTTACAGCCACCAGAGTTTTATTACACCAGATGGAGTGAGAGAAGGGTTATTGAATGTTAAAATAGAAATACTGTTCTCAAACCTTATAATTTCAGTTTGGGTTGGAACCACAGCAAAGATTTTGGCTCAGATGATGTCACTTTAGACAAACACGTTGACATCATCATGGTGGACAAGCCTTTCCTCTGCTGAAATGGCTGACTGAGCAAAATTAACAGGTTAGGTCAAGGGAAGTTCTGATGAAGTTGTGACTGCTCACTTTCTCCTGACACACATATCAATGATCAATGAGGTTTCCGAAGGCAAGGGTATACAATAGTGTGCCCTACAAGCTCTAATGTAATGTAAGTTAAATATTGTCCAGAGACAATTATAGGTCTCTGGTCCCTGTTCTAACATAAATATGAAATACTGAACACATATATAAAAGATGATTCTTATTTTCAGTCATTCATAATCAAAAATATATATATTTTTAAAATCCTCTCTACATTGTCTAAACTAAAGGTGTCTGTGCCGGTATTTAGATTTCATGTAAAAATAGATGTGATTTTTTTTATTCCAAGTTTTATCACATGCCACTTTGTTACATGGTGTGTACACATATTATTTGTTTTGCATTCCTCAATGAAAACTATAATTTACAAGGAAATATGAGAGCGAGAAAATATTTTGAAGTATCTAACATGATATTTAAAATAAATAGAAAAAAAATTGAGTCTTATCCAATCTTAATCTTTTTATATTCGTAATAAAAATAAAACTGCTAGTAAGATTTCTATATGCTGTATTTTAAGGATGCGCAACTTGACCCTGCATTTGCACTTTTTTTTACACTTTTAAAGGGTTCCAGACCTGTCTCTAAATTGATGTCTATCTGGTATTTGAAAGGAATTTGAAAGATTAGAGAAGTGAATAATGGTATTCTTATGCATTGTCTCCCAGCCATGACTACAGGACTCCTGTGTTGGACTTTAAGCCTCCTGGGCTTACTCTTCACCATCTCACTTTCCAATTCTGCTGAAAACAGCCAGAACTCTGCAACCCTAGAGAAGGGATTCACCTTCAGCCATGTCTACAAAATTGACATTGCAGGGCACTCGGGCTGTAAAATGGAGCAACTTCCGACCCCCGATGAAGCAGGTCAGAAGCAAAACCTTCAAGATTAAAAAACAGAACATTATCATAGCCAGACTGTAAGATATACTGAATATATTACCTACATATTAGCGACTATGTGTGTACAGTGTGCGCGTCCGTGTATAGTGTATAGTGTCCGCGTATTATCTTTCCTGTTTTTGTATGCTTCCTTCTCTTCTCTTCTTCTCCTCTCTTCTAATGTTGCTGCTGCAACAACTGAATTTCCCCCATGGGGGATCAATAAAGTGTTATCTTATCTTATCTTATGTTGAATTAATGCTCTCATAGTAGGTGCTCAGATGGAGACAAACATGAATGGAGAGAATGACATTGTCTTCCGACACAACATCAGGCTGCAAACACCCAAGTGTGACTGTGAGGAGTCTAAAAGCTTCGAGGATCTTTTGTATCGAGTTAATGGGTTGGAGGAGGAGGTCAATTACCTAAAAGCTCAATGTGCACAAGGATGTTGTGGCAGAGGTAGAGAAGCAGGTAAGCTCTTTCACAGCTTATGGCTGGGTTTATGGTTGTTTATTTCCTTTTATTATTTTAAAGCTTGAGTGTGAAATCATATAATTAGGTAATTTACAGGCATGAAGTTGATGATCTACCCCAAAATGCTTCTACTGTGTCTGCATCTCTAGGTGTGGCCACCAACTGCAGTGGTCATGGTGCCTACCAACATGATTCCTGCAGCTGCCTCTGTGATCGAAACTGGGAAGGCCCAGATTGCTCTGTGTCTTCCTGCCCTGATGAGTGCAATGACAATGGCCGCTGTGTAGATGGGAAGTGTATTTGTCATCAAGGATATATGGGAGATGACTGTAGCCAGCTGACATGTCCAGACAATTGTAACGACAAGGGGCAATGTCTGGATGGAAAATGTGTATGCTTCCAACACTTCAGTGGTGATGATTGCAGTGTCCAGAAGTGCCCCAATGACTGCAGTGGTAATGGCATCTGTGTAAATGGCCTGTGCATCTGTGATGAGGGCTTCACTGGAGAAGACTGTTCAATAGGTAAAGTCATTCAAATGCTTCACAACAGCTTTTTAAAATCCTATTTTGTTCATTGACATGCTAGACATGGTGGGAATTAAGCTATGGGGCACTGATACTAAAGGCCTCCACACCTTGTATTGGTCCAGGAGAAAATGTAAGTTGCAGGGAAGGACTAAAGACAGGGTTTCTAGTTTAGTATCAGTGCCACTCAGTTCCAACTATGTTCCAGTGTGTTTTTCTGTGATGTGCAGTTTAATCACCATTTTTCCATTTTTAGTTTCTTGGATGCAAAGTACTCAAATGTGACTGCATACAGAAGTCCTGATTGATTGTAGTACTGCTTTCAGGTATTATAAGTTAGTCCAATGTTCTCACTACAAAAGAGAAAATGATTATAATTAAGGAAGCAATGTAGAGAAGAAGAAAAAATCTTGAATCTTGAAAAAAAAGTATCTATGCCTACTAATGTCACAATTCCAAGGAATCTGATCGTGACACAATTAAAACCAAGGGACTTTTATATAGAACAATGAACAAATTTATGTAACTATACAACTACACAGATGTGTTCTCCAGTCGCGACGTGTGTCAGTTCCAGTAATAGCAGCAATGGTAAAGTCTTCAGCCTCTAGCTGATCAAAACATCTGAAGATTGATTTGTGAGGTGACTTGTCCTGTGAGATCAATCCAGAATGTGCACGATGTTACAGCAGAGCAAACACAATTCAACTTTGTCTTCTCATCGTTAGTGATATTGTTGAGTTGTCACTCGCTTAACTTGAAAAAATAGAGTGGTACACAACAAAGTCCGACAGAAATAAATTAGGAATTGTTAGCAACCTATATTTTATAATTACTCTTGGTATCACCAAAGCCTGGTGCTGGCCAACACTGCCCTTTCAACAGGCACACTATGTCCCTTCCTGGGATTTGGTCTACATATGTCTAATGAGTGAATTTCACATAATACCTTTGGAATCAAAGAAGGCATAAGTTGTATGGTGCCTTGAGCAACTATTTTTTAGCTGAATGTGTTTTATACACTATACTGCCCAAGGGGCCATTGTTGTAAATTAAAACCGAACCAGAAATTTTTGTGAGGGTTTGAAGCAGATTGCATCACTTTGTCAAAGTGTTCTCTACAGAAGAAGCTTTAATAATAATCTATATTAGAAAAGACTATTCTTATTCCAAAGCACTATCCTCACTCAACAAAGAATGCCTGCAATCAATTTTAGGTCCTGAACCAGAATTTTTGAAGAACATCAATAGTTCAGTCTTCACCGTAGCGGGGCAACTGATGGAAATTTAAATCTATCAAGCTGTGTTTTGCTCTGCTTAGGTAGACGGTAGTTGAAGCCAGACAGTTTCGTGTGTAGGTGCTATTGAAAAGACTCCAAAATCAGATGTGGCTCAGTGTCAGAGGAATAGTCAGGGTGGAGCAGTGGGAGGTGAGAATAACATAGTGTGTTGATTTTAGATGTGAGTAATAAAAGTAGAAATAAGCAGTGGGAGAAGTGTGGCCATCTCTTATTTAATGTGGCTACCTGCCATTTCAACACCTGGACGACAAATGTGAAACTGATTTCTGGGTGATGATTTATAGATTTATGTTTTTAGCAATACTTTACAATTTGAACAGTTCTGTTAAACGCATTACCACTGATGCTGGGTAAATGATAACAATTGATAGTAATTAATTTTCATTTAACATCTGCGGAAGACCTCGCTAAATAAAATATTAAGCACTCCCTGATATTTGGTTCCTTTACTGATTCCTATCCTTTGAACTTAGTTTTAAAACCATGATTAATGTTAAAAGGTTTGATTCCTTCTTTAATTTGTTTATTTACATGATGTTCAATTTGTGTTCTACATCTTATATGTTGCCTGCTTCTTCAAAAATTTTCAATCAAATAATCACTAATCTCCATTAGATTCAGCTTTTTATAATCTCAGTATGGTGATTTACTTACTCCAGCCATTCTGTAACATTTTTTTCAGATAACAATTGTCAATTGCTCTGGAACAATAATCTATTATCTGATAAGTTGGCCAAGGAAAAAAGGATTGACTTACAGAGCTCATGGACCATATCTGTTCCCTATGTACATTACTTTACTACTCTATTTACATCAGACTTCTTCACATTTCCCTCTGAATATGTGTCTGTGTTATGTGTTTCTTCAAATCTACTACTATCTACCATGTATATCCATGTCTTGTAGCCATGGAAAATTCTTCTTGTTTATGGAAAGCCTGACTACTAAAAGTAGCGGACTGCCTTTCTTATCACTTGAGGCTGCAGAATTTATATAATAAGTTATATATGTTCTTATTTAACCCCTGCTGCATTTTCCATCAGCTGCAGCTAAGATCTCTGCCCTTGCGTTATAGGGTGACCAGTAAAGGCAGTATCTGTTAAAAATTTCCTTCTCAGGTTTAGGAAGGACCCCCTCAACATTTCACCCAAATGGCTAAGAAGAGGAGATGAAAGTAGAAAGAGGCTTAAAGAGTTTAAAAGCGAAAAAACACGAATATTGAAGGGCATGTTCTCCACGTAAAGACAGGCACTGTTTCCTTTATTTTCCAGAGACTTATAACCTTCTTACATAAATTGATATCTGTGATCAATCACAAATTCAAAACTGCAATATAGCTACAGTGAGACAACATGATTCCATTGGTTTCTGAGAGCTTAACAGTTAATCATTGTGTTTCTTTTCTGGTCATTCAAAGCTGCTGGTTGCACCTTGGTCATCACACACCTTTTCACCGAAATAGCCATGAAGGTTGGCGTGGACTGTTTTACAAATATCATATTCTGCTTTACCACATAGATGACTTTGGTATTGAATTTGCCGTTGTCTCGGCTTCTTTGACCAAATGCTCCGTAGCTTTGATTAATGCTTTTTTTAGCAGACTGATCCAACTATAATTTCCCTCACTTTTATGTTTGTTGATGATTTCTGCTAACTCGCCACCGTCTTGAACAACAGTATTAATGGATGTTGGACTCAATGCCAAAGGTTACTCATCACAAGTGCTTAAGCGCTTCATAATCTTGGTATAAAAATGCCACTTAAACTTTGACATAAATAAATATTTTCAGTTTAATCATATTTCCTATTGATGGTTTATAGATCAGCATTTTCAGACTAGGCTTAAGTAGCCAGGATTTACCCTCTTCTTCAGAACGATGTGGTTTTTAGGTTTAGAACAGTGACTGGTTTAGGTTTCTCTTTGGGTGGGAATGGTGTCTGGGGTTGCATGAATACAAAACCATTCTTGGATTATGCTCGTATTTCTGGGGAGAACAGCAAGCTGTCTTCTTTTGAGGAAGGTTTACACCTTCCAATTTAAATCACTCCAAAACAAAACATAGACTTTTTTCTTTTTCCAGCTGATAGCAATTAGCCTGGCAAACAGAGGAATCTACTGAGCTCAAATCTAATCTTTCCTTGCAGGTCTGTCTTGCCTCATTCCCATTCCAAGCAGTTTCATGAATACTGATCCAATCAAACAGGTTACTTAATACAGGGTGGGTTTGATATAAGGATTTGTCAGTATCTACGAGGAGTTGGGAAAGCATGTAATGTTTTGAATATTTTTCATGCATTTTATAAGCATAAAATTGGTTTTAAAAGTCATGTATGACATTTCTTACATCTGTACATTGTTTTGTTAAATGTACTTATTTTTTTCCAATTATTAATCAAACTTTAAAATAGTTAACAAATTTAATTGGTTTGTAATTAATTATATTCTCAACTTATAAATGGTGAGTACATCAGTTTTAAATGTTTTTATTTTGTAATAAATATGCCTATAAATCGAGGATAAATTAATCTTAGATGCCCATTCACTTTAATATTTATTTATGAGTAAATTCTGTTATAAATAATGTTAAACATATTTTATGACGTTTCATACCGGACTAATAAACCACTAAGAACTGATTTGTCCTTCCCTTTGAAAAAAAAACCCAAACAAACGTAAAAGATAAATCGTTAATAAAAAACATCACTAATTAATTATATCTCAGTTAACAAATTGCTTAATAATCCAGCTCCTCTATCTCTGTCTTCTTCAGTCCTCAGGCCTAAGGGTTTGAGGCTGGTTAAGGTGACTGATGTTTCTCTTCTTGTTGAGTGGGAGTCGGTTCGTGGGGCACAGTATTATATTTTGTCATATCACCCCAGAGATCAGAAGAATGCCATGGAAAAGGTGAGTATTTAAGTGATCCCTGTCCGTTTGATTTGTAATTATTTTCCTTTCATTGTTTTCTAATGCCCTTGGCAAGTTTCAAATCCTGGATGGTCAGTGAAGTGAGTACATAAGATGTTATTAAGTTGGTGGCATATGATTGTAATCATTGCTCCTCTTCCCTTTGACCATTTGTAACCTAGATTCAAGTTCCCAACACAGAAAACTCATACCTCATCCCAGGACTGATTCCCGGACTCACCTATATTGTCCAGTTACGAGCTGTCATCAAAGGCATCCAGAGTGAATCAGAAAAGATTAGAGCTACCACAGGTGAGCAAGGAGAGCTGGATTTAGGATTTCCTTAACTAAAAATTACTCAAAAAAGTAAATACTTTTTCTTCTCTCAAGTTGAACAAAGTGATCCTAAATGTGTCATTGGTTTAGATAAAACCCAGGCAGGACAATATTTTGGCAGAGAGACCAGGAAACCCCCTTGGTCTGACAGATTTAGTTGGATTACTTCAGGATTAAATGATCACATTAAAAGAAAACCCAACCGCAAAGTGTTTAAGGATGAAAACACTTGTTTAGAATCATATATGCTCAACACACAGATGGGTTGTCGATTACAAAGTTTTAGGCAAGGTAAAAAAGTGGAAGCAGAAGGATTGTTTTAAGTCCTAACATTTTCATTCATGTCATGGCAAATACAGTGCGGAGTGTAAAATGAGGAAATATTTACTAAGTATGTATTTCTGCATCATTCAAGTCAGGTCCACTTGTAAGTATTTCATATCTCAGTAGAAGGTTTGCTCAATGTTCACAAACACAAAAAGTGTTTCACTCATTCTTGGTAAACATCACAGTAAGTGCAAATTAAAAAGGAAATGGCTGCAAGGATACGTTTCATGAAAATGAGACATCCTCTCAGATGTGGTCAGGGACAGATGTGAAAATAACAAGACTGTTAACATGAGAAGCAGGGGATGGACGTTGGTTACAAACTTCAACTTAATCGATGTCTACAGGGTGTATAGGAGGACTTTTTTTCCTTTTCAGCTAACATTCAAACTGTATTTGCACGTTTTGTTCCGATGGATCATATTTGCTCTGCCTTTTCCTCCATATGTGCAAATTTAGAAATGGTAAAAACACTGCTTTATTTTCTCTCTCTTACTCTCTTGCATTTCTCCTTTTCTCCCTCTATCTTCATACACCGAATTCTTTACAGACAAATTGTCCCACATTTACATTGCACCTAACGAAGTCAACATCATTCTCATTATTTTTCCCTGTTGGTACAAACTATTTTGCAAAGAAATACCAATTTTGGAAAATAAAGCAATATCATCTTAACTTGTTATGTCACAATTGGAAATTCTGGTTTAAGGTTGAACGTAAGGGTGATAGGTACCAGAACACATGGGAAAAGATCAGGAGAGGCCAATTTAGAAGATTTAACCCGATTAAGAATCCTGATTTCACTGTCCATTCTCATTGCACACTCCCATTTTGAAAGGGTCTTCACCATAAATGCCTGTATTCTGCCCAGATGTCTCAAGTATTGACGATATACGAGTTGTTGACCAGACAGAAGAGACAATCGAGGTAGACTGGAACAATCCACAGACTGGAGTGGATCGCTTCAGGCTCACACATACTGACCCAACAGGACAGGAGGATGCGACAGATGTAAAGGGGAGCCAAGAGGCCCGAACAAAGCACACTATTGTAGGTCAGTATGTAAACAAATGAAAATTTGTAAGCTAGTTCACGCATTGCTTTTTATGACTGCAGACTGCCAACACCTCATATATGTCAGTTTTTATTAAAATCAAATGCATCTTTCTGCAGGTTTGCATCCAGGAACTGAGTACCTCATTTCAGTGCAGGCCATTAAAGGAGCAACTGAGGGAAAAATTTCTTCTGTCACCGGTGTCACAAGTCAGTATCAACACTATCACATTTAAAAAAATATTTCTCCTCTCTTTGAGAAATCACAATCTTTTCATGCATCAAAAACTAAAACTATTTGGCTGAACCTCAATTCTGACCCCTCAATGATTACAATCCCAGGTGGCCACCATGGGGGTGTTTTTGCAATATTATCGGAATCTGTTATATCTAGCTGAGTAACTGTAATTTTGCAGAAACTGCTCCTTTACCAAGTCCATGTACAGTATTATCAGTGAAAACAAAATGGGACCAGTTTTCCCGACATGAATTACCACTGAATGGGAAATTGCATTTAGACTCCATTTGCGTCCAATGCGTTTCTGAATTGGATGACACTCAAAATGATTGATCTGAGGCTTGTGGACCCGAAACACATTCACAAAACTGTAAGGAAATCCATATTACACTTTGAAATGGGTGCAGGAACATAGACAGGCTCTTGGCCACTATAAAGCCCCCTGTAATTCACCAGTGGATAGAATTCAATCAGAAAAACACATAATCTGTCACACATAATACTGGTCCACCAAATGATACAATCCCCCACACTCAGTCTGTGATAAAATAATAATAGATTCAGCCAGTACATTATGCAATTATGGGCTCATAACAGAGAGCTTTAAACATAATAATCTGGACTTGATTTAATAATTTGCATGGTCAGGATAGGGAAATTTAATATGACTGGTGTAATAAGTACAAGATGCTCCCTGATGGTTGAGGTGAGAACGTTTATGATTTAGTGAGTCTGGTTGATAATGTTGAATGGTGGTGGTATTGGAAGGAGTCGTGATGAAGTGAAATTCATTCTATTGTTTTTCTTCAACATCTGTTCTTGATATTTGGGTCCTTTACTGGTAATATTAAACTGACAAGTGTTTCCACTTTGATAAAAATAGTCTTAACCTCACACTGTTATTCTGTCTGTTTCAGCTTTTTATGTTATAATTCCTTCTACCTTATTTCTGTAATCTTCTCTCCACCTTCACCTTCTCTCTCTGTTGTGCCTGAGTGTATAATCAGTTCAGCAACAGGTTTAAGGTCAATGGCTCTTCTTTTTTTGACCCTGCGGCTGCCAATTTAATGGTTTTTAGTCATCAGGTATTTTAGAGACTAATCTCTGTTCTTTTGAAGCCAGTTAGGTACTCAAGAGCCCTCTGTCAGGGCTAATCTTTTTTCTGTGAGAGTGTCACCTACTCGTAAGGTAATTGCATGTGAGTATATATGTGTGTGAATGTGGTAATCTCCACCAGACAGACACTGGCTTGTCTACGTTCCAGAAGCGACAATCCTTCATTTCAGGTGTTGCATGGAAAAGCTTTTAGAGGTGATTGAAGAGGATAGTCTTTAGCTCTGCTTGCCAGCAAGGATTTGCAGGTTTCCTTTGGACTGGCATAGTGGAGAGGAGATTATCTCTCTGAGCATGCTGTTTACCTTGGGTCTGCATGGTTACTACTGGTGTGGAAACAGAGAACTTAAGATGAACATATAGAATATATACAAAAAACCACATCAATGTTACACGATTTTGTTATGCTGAAAGACCGAGAGCAGGCTAAAAATAAGAACAGGGACAAGACAGAATTAAATGAGCATTCTGGAATGAAAAAAACACAAGATCAGCCATAAAGCCCCATAACCACTAATATAATACACTGTTGTGATATAACAATGGATGAAATGAAAGCATGTGTGTATCTGCTTGTGACGTGTGAGTGCAAGCCTGCACCAGCGCACGTGTGTTTGTGGCATTATATTGTCTACATTTCCATTAGTTCCAAATTGAAATTTGTCTGTGACAGCTTACATTTAAGAAAACACCATAATCAAAGGAATGTGTACTTTGTAGCAGACATCAGTCGATAACATGCCAAGAGTTTGTAGGGCGTAAAAACATAACATCCCGTGACTGCTGCCACTGATACAGATTCAATGAAGTCTAAATCAAGTCCTCATGAGCAAAAGCAGATGGACATGCAGGAGGGAGCAAATGTTGTGTCTTTTGTATTTGGACTCAGGTTACAATTTTATATGGTCCAGAGTATCCTGTCTGTCAGGGTTAACCATCAAATATTGTTTGAACAGGCTGGATATGTGTGAGAGAGGTTTTATAAAAATAAAAAACATCAATCAAGAATTCATGATGAAGTCAGACCCACTCGCCACAGACTCTTTCCTGTCTGCCAGAAATGATATATATTCAAAAAATATTACGTGGTTGGACAGAGTGAACTTTTCAACATATCAAAAACACAACCAAAAGTTATGTTAAAATACAATGTCCCCCAACATCTATGAGAGGATGATATTGTGCAAACAAAACATATTTTACACAGAATTCTCAAGCTTCTATTTCCTTCATATTGAAATTTACATTTTCTAAAATTTTTAAGTTAAAAAAGAATGTGAGATCAGATTTATCAACACATAGGTTTGTTTAGCATAATCATATGCCTGAAGTTTTCAGTTTTATCAATTCAATAACCCTTTGAAAGACCATAATAAAGAAAAAAAATCCTTTATCAGCCCCTATTTGTACACACACACTTAAGCTTATGGCTGTACAACCTGAACCCAACACAAATTATATAATAATAAAAATATCGCATTTTTAAATTTGTAAACATTTGACTTAAAATTTTTAAGTCTGTTTTGTATTTTTTTCTGCCAAGTCAAGTTTAGCCATTCAACATGAGCAATGAGAGTAAATATACACTTTAGAATACAACAGCAGCTGGTGATTAGGGTCTCCAGGGAGAGACATCAGAGAGGAGCACCTTAATACCGTCATACATTATGAACAAAAGCAAACAGCTATTCAGCACAACTAATGATTTTTAGGCAATTCGGGAAACATGCTTCTTATCATCATTTCACAAATTATTACTTCACTCCACAGTTAGACAATAGCTGCATTTAAAATGGAAATGAAAACATGAAACATAGTAAACAAGATAAATAACATTTGGCATTTTGTGATGGTGAATGAAGAAGTTTCCACGGATATTTTTTCCTCACATTCAAACCACAAATGATACCAATCCATCCATCCATCCATCCATCCATCCATCCATCCATCCATCTTTTCCACTTATCCAAAGTCAGGTTGCGGGGGCAACAGCCGAAGCAGGGAGGCCCAGACATCCCTCTCCCCAGCCACATGGTCCAGACCAGATGCCCATGCCACCTCATCTGGCTCCTCTCTATGCGAAGTAGCAGCAACTCTACTCTGAGTCCCTCCGGGATGGCCAAACTTCTCACCTTGTCTCGAAGGGAGAGTTTGGCCACCCTGCGGAAAAAACTCTTTTCGGCCATTTGTATCTGCAATCTCGTTCTTTCGGTCACGACCCACAGCTCGTGACCATAGGAGAGGGTAGGAACGTAGATCAACTGGTAAATTGAGAGCTTCGTCGTCCGGTTCAGGTCCCTCTTCCCTCTTCGACAGACCGTTACAAAGTCTGCATCACTGCAGATGCTGCACCGATCCCCCTGTTTATCTTCCGCTCCATCCTTCCCTCACTTGTGAACAAGACCCCGAGATACTTGAAATCCCCCCCTGGGGGCAGGATCTGTTCACCGGCCCTGAGTGGGCACTTCTCCCGACCATGGTCTCGGATTTTTGGAGGCCACTTCACACTTGGCTTCGAACCGCTCCGGCGAGAGCTGGAGATCATGGCCTGATGAAGGCAACAGGACCACATCATCTGCAACAAGCAGAGACTTGATCCTGTGGGCACCAGACCAGATCCCCTCAACGCCCTGGCTGTGACTAGAAATTTGGTCCATTAAAACTTATGAACAGTATCGGTGACAAAGGGCAGCCCTGGGGAAGTCCAACTCTCACCGGAAATAGGCCAGACTCACAACTGGCGATGCGGACCAAGCTCCGACACCGGGCATACAGGGACCGAACAGCGTGTATCACAAGGGTTGGTACCCCATATTCCCCGAGCAATCCCCACAGGACTGCCCACGGGACAATGTTGAATTCCTTCTCCAGATTCACAAAACACATAGACATGTAGACTGGTTGGGCAAACTGCCATGCCCCCTCAGTGACCCGTCAAACTCTCCTCTCTGGCACCCCTGTGTAGACTGTTCCCGGGCATCTAAGGAGTGTGATCCCCCTATAGTTGGAGCACATCCTCCGATCACTACCCTGGTCTGCCAGTCCAGCGGCACTGTCCCCGACATCCGCAGAATGTTGTAGAGGCGTGTCAGCAAGAACAGCCTCATTAGAAGGTGTTTCGATGGGGTTGAGAAGGTCAGAGAAGTATTCCTGCCACTGATCTACAATGTGTCGCGTTGAGGTCAGCTGCAACCCGCTCCCACAGTACAGAGTGTTGACGGAGCACTGTTTTCCCCTTCTGAGACTCTGGATGGTAGACCAGAATCTCCTCGAAGCCGACTGGAAGTTGTTCTCCGTGGTCTCCCCGAATTCCTCCCATGCCCGTGTTTTTGCCTCAACGACCACCGACACTTGGCCTGCCAGTACCTGTCAGCGGCCTCTGGAGCCCCACAGGCCAAAAAGGCTCGGTAGGACTCCTTCTTCAGTTTGACAGCATCCCTCACTGCTGGAGTCCACCAGCCAGTTTGAGGGTTGTCACCCCGACAGGCGCCGACCGCCGCAGCTCCAGTCCACCAGCCTCGACATGGAAGCGCGGAACCCCAGGGTTGAACCCCAATGTACACGCGCTGAGTCGGGGGCAATCAATGTGCCCATCCCTGCTTAGCACCTCTCATCAGGGGCAAGTCCAACGTAAAAACGAGTCCAGCCCCTCTCAAGAGGCCTGGCTCCAGACCCCACGCTATGCGTCAAGGTGAGTCCAACTATATCTTGTCAATGTCCCTTGAGCCAGCTTCTCCAGCTGAGAGTTGGACCACCAAGGTCCCCCACTCTGGTCACTGCCTGGCTCACACTGTTCCCGACTCCCTTGGCCCTTACTGTGGGTTGTGAGCCCAGGTGAAAGGGGACCTATGTCGTTCCTTCGGGCTGTGCCCGGCCGAGCCCCATGGGTACAGGCCCAGCCACCAGGTGCTCGCCATCAAGCCCCACCCCCGGGCCTGGTTGTTTTACATCCTGAGAGTCTTCTGAGACGCACTTTGTCTGGTCCCTCACCTGGGATCTGTTTGCCTTGGGTGATCCCTTCCAGGGGCATAAAGCCCCCGTCAACATAGCTCCCAGGATCACTGGGACGCACAAACCCCTCCAACACGATAAGGTGGCATATCAAGGAGGATACCAATCTATGTGTGTTTAAATTTTAAGGTTTAAATACCTTCACCTACAAAAAAGTTATAAACATGTCACAATCAGATAGTTATTGTCTATAACAATACATCAGACATTTTTATCCTGCGGCTGATAATTTACATTCACATTAGTAAAATGACATGAAATCCATTTCCAACCAGAAAAATAAAATAAACACAAATAAAGCACATTATTTTTATATATGACATCATCACAGAAATTCATGTCATTTATCCTGTTGTCACCATTCACAGAACCAGGTATTTCCTTTTGTGCAAACTTGCATTTTTTGTGTAAAAGAAGACAACATTTTTGTTACCAGGCATTTAGATACTCCCAAAGGGAGTGTCAAAAAGGTTTGAAAAATGTATTGATAAATACAATGATTATTACATTTTCATGCAAATTAGTTTTGAATTGAGAGATGCATTGCCTTTTTGATGATTTTGTAATGACTGGAAACAAGTCAGGCAGAACATAATAAATGTCAGGAACCAGGCAGGTGTGAACAGCCTTGACTGTTTACATAGACTTTCATAAAATTCATACATTTTGTCATTGAACATTATGGCTTATTGGTGAAACATTGAGACTGCTGTAACTGGCGCACAATAAAATATAATTTCATTCCTGGTGTGCCCTTGCGATGAAATGACTCCTGATTGAAATGTTTACAATTGATTTCACCTGCAGATTTACCGTATTACTTCCACTTTGTAACAAGGTTGTGAGGCTGCAAATGATATGTGATAGCCTATGACTTTCCTACACATTGTGTTTGATCAATCTATTGAGCACACCACCTGTTATTGATCAGCTTTTTTTCAAGTGGTTGAAGTCAGAACTGCTGTGTAGCTCTGTAATTGTTACTACACTACCGGTCGGGCAGAAAGTATAATTCAATTAAATCATCATTTATGATAAATAATTTAATAGCAAATGCTTGCCAAATAAAGGCGACTAGCGATTCTTGGAGATAAGCTGGGAAGAGGAAGCTGTTAAATGATCCATACTTGAAGAAGAAAAGCTATAATTTTCCTACATACAATTTCAAAATGTAATCAAATGATCAAACAGCTAATTTGGCAAAAAAGTCAAAAGTGATGCCAAAAGTAACTTCCGAATCCTTTAAACTGTTAGATGCTTTCATGTCTGTCTTTCAGTATTCAGAGTTTACCATCCATCTGTTTAAAATAAAATCATGAATTTGAATGGCTGTTACTGAACACATCTTATTGTGGGACACAGAAGTGCCATTGGACAGTGTCTATGCAATGTAATTTCTCGTTACTTCTTCAAGCATAGTCTCGCTAATTTCCGGTCACTAATTCTAAGACTATTTTGCTTTTTTCTCTTTTTGTCTTTTTCCAGATAGACAATGCAAAACTTTACAACGGTCATTTGAAATGTGTAAATTCCATTAAGATGTTTTTATCTTTGCAACCTTATTATATAGTTTTGTGAGTTATTTACTAAATTTAATTGTGTGTAATTTATGCCTTTGTGGAAACTTACTCTTAGAAAATATTATTTCTTTTGGTGAGTACTTAATAGCAGACATGGAAGCAAAACAACCACTAGAAAAGCCACTGCACAAAGAGTCTAGAGAGACAAAAAGGTGGTTTAGTAGAGAGTTGGTTCTTTCCTTCCTCAGGATGTGTCATCAATCAGTTTTCATGACGCAGACTCTGCGGTGGCTCAAGACTGACCTTGACTGAGCTGCTGCCACAGAGGAATAATCCCTAATGATGATTGCTTTTACATTTCCCTATGCTTCCTGTGTCTTTGGTGGGTCCTCTTATAATGCCCCTCTTTCATCCCCCTCCCTACATCACTTTACCCCCATCCTTGTCGTTCTCTATCTTTAGCTAATAGTGATGGAGAAGTCTTAATTGCTTCATCCCTCTGATTAAGTCTTTTGTATCTCTTCACTTTTTCAGACATTGATGCTCCAACAAACGTGTTCATGACTGAGATAACCGAGGACACTGCAACCATTTCATGGGATCGAGTCCGGGCAGAGATAGATGGCTATATGCTGAGTTACACTTCGTCTGCAGGCTCCAGTTCTGCAATTCCTGTAGGACGTGACATGACCTCCTTCAGACTTATTGGCCTGAAGCCAGGAGTTCTCTACACAGTCCATGTCTGGGCCTACAAGGGAGACAAAGTCAGCAAGAAGAGCTCAACAGAAGCAGAAACAGGTAAACAGGAATTCAATGATAGCTCTATGTTTTAGATCAAATGAGTGTGTGTGACAATAAAAAAGCCTCACATACAAGTGAAGATCTATTGTTTGATATTGAGTTGGCAGTAACTCAGACAAGTCACAGATAAGCACAACAATGTTTTTGATCTCAGATGTGACTTGAATTTAAATTTAAAATAAACCTGAATAGGTTTCCTTCCTCCCTTTCATACATCATATTCTCAAATGCATTTCTCTTATACCTTTTTCTAAAGTCTGCAGAAAATATATTTGAAGTATCTCATACAACAAACCTAGATATTCCAGTTGCACAATGGCCCAAATGGTTTCTCTTTCATCCTTGATGGGCATATTTTCAGCATTACTTTCCTGACATGTGAGTGACTGTCAAAGTTAAAAGCATCGATGTAGACATTTACCACATTAACCCCTCTTTGGCTAAATGCCAAGAGGAAAACAAACCTGTACTGAAAAGGGCAATCTAACATAATTAGAGTCGACACCTAATATATGGTTTTCTGCTATGGCCTGGGGATGAATTGCTGTTAGATGTTTGAGAAGTGCGAATTTCTCCTGCTCAACAAAGACCACTCTCATGTTACTACATCGCTTAATCCTGCTAATGTGAAACTGTCTGCTCGGATTCATTTTCAGACATGGATGCATTATTTGAATATGTTTAAATGGGAAATGAAAAAAAATGTATCACTTGTAGTGGAAACAAAGGCATTATTTTTCAGAAGTGTTCAGAAGAATAGTGCAGAAGCAGGAAGTCTTATGCAATGGGATTCTCCATTCTTCTGTTTTTTACGGCCTATTTCAGCCATTTTTTTTCCTAGAATCAGATTTGATGAGGGAAGCAGAGAAGTTAGCTCCAGTTACCTAGTTCCAACATCAAACAGCACGAGTATGCATGCAAATATGTTAAGTCACCTGAAAGTCTCCCTGTTAGAAGCTGATGATCTGAAGTTATATTCGTAATCCTATTTTAGGACCAAGAATTAGAGCTTTTGATAAAGAGAAAGATGACACTGAGGTGTAGATGCATAGTTCCTTGTTATTAAACACAGCTATCCATATTTAGCCACGGGAACTACTACAGATTGCTGGAGTACAAAGTAAATCCACATTTCCCTTTTCTGCCTCACTGTTTAACCTCTGCTGTCTGCAATATGTAAATCATGACTGCATGTTCTCTTTTTTAATAGTTGGTTTTACTCTTTTTCTATTAACTTCACTCATCTTTAACTTACAATCCTCATGATTTAATTAGAATGTGATGTGACATTGAACTCAGAATCACGTTACCAGTAATTTTAATTGGTTTAGGAAGTGTTCAAATATTCACAATGGGCCTTAGAAAACATTGCTTGAATAATTTTGAAAGCAAAATAATTCACATTTTATAACAATCAATAACATTTCAGTCATTGATAAATCAGTTTGTTTTCAGCCTGTGAGACAATCAAAATGGCTGTTTACAACAACAACAAACAAACCAAAAAATGGCTTCAGGCATCATTTAAGGAATTTCTGTGAAACAGTTATTTGTTCTTAATTAATTTAACATAATATCCTAATGAAAGATATTTTGTTTGAAATTAAGGATGCACTGATGTTCAAATTTGATAACGTTTCATAACCACTTTTACATATGAAATTATTGGCTACTATATTGATTGCTATGAGTTATATCAGTAATATGTAGTTACTGTTATGACCATTTTAGGAGACTATTCTAACCACAACTTCCCATGCAGGGCAGAATGCTCCAACTAACTCCTCTGCCAAGATGAAATAGAAACCAGCTTCATTGTGTATTGGGATCATGCCCAGGCAGATGTAAATGACTACATCCTTACCCACACTTCTTCAGAAGGCTTAAGTGAAGAAATCCCAGTTGGGCCCGACAGTACCTCTTACCTGATAAGGCACTTGAAGCCTGGGGTCCTCTACCAGTTCAGATGTTGGCTGTCAAGGGACTCAAAACTAGCAGGAAGGTCTGAACACAAGCTGAGACAGGTCTCACATTTCAGACTGTTTGCTCAGATGTGAAAACATGATTTAAGGAGCTCCCCTTTTGTCGCATTGACATAAAAATAAGAAAACATTTTTCTCATGAGATATGTACAGATGTTTGAAACACAAAATCTTGTTTAGTGAGGTCACCTTGGGCAGTCCTGAACAGTTTGTGTCGTTTTTGGCATTGACTGGATTGATATTATCCATTTTTAAGATTATCACTCAGCCAGTTTGCTAGTGATGGTGGAGTGAGTTACTGAATGTTACTGTTTGAATACCCCCTTATTAGTTTTATGGAAGGATCTACATCCATTCTGGTCCTCCATTTGAATTGTGTTGCCCATTGTATAGTATTTTCCATCAGTAGTAACATCTAACATTTGATTTGATGGATTTTGACTTGATTTATTTATTTATTCAGTCAGTATCTTGAATCAAACATGTTTAACCACAATTAACATCTAATCTCTTCCTGTAGAATTGGATGCTCCTGCTAACCTCTCAGCTCGAGATGAAACTGAATCTAGCTTCAACGTGTCCTGGGATCCGGTCCACTCAGAAACTGATGGCTACATCCTAACCTTCAACTCAGTTGAGGGATCTAGTGAGGAAACCTTTTTAGCCCCAGACACCAACTCTCACAGCCTGACTGGCTTGAGGCCTGGAGTCCCCTACACTGTGTTCATCTGGGCTGTCAAGGGAAACAAAGCCAGCAGGAAGAGTTCAACACAAGCTGAGACAGGTGTCAGAAACCTACACAACCTCATCTCGCTCATTATATTAATATTTTATTGAATTCTAATATGTATTCTGTATACTGTATGCTATACTGTTTCTTATTTACTGAATTGGCCGATATTGTCAAGCACCCACTCCTTTTGATAACAAACCCCTCTCCTCAATTATGCAAATAGTGTAGTTTTTTCATAATGTTACACATATTGGAAATGTTTTTTTTTGGTTAAAGCAGTCTTCCATTGATCGGTTCATCCAGCTGGTTGCCAAATGCTTTATTTAGGTCATAGTAAACCATCATAGACATCCGTTCCTCCAGTATAACAAGTGACCTGTTTTACAGCAGTGCAGTGTGAGGTCAGATTTGCAGTCTTGACAGTACGAGACGGCAGTTTTCTACAAGCATGAAAAGTCCCTTTTTCATATTGTCCATTTGATTGCGTTCATTGTGGGAAATATTTTCCCAGTCAGGATGTTGGAAGGATTTCTTCCTTGGTTCTTAAAACTTTTAAGCCTCAGCATGAACAAGTGGATCACATTATTCCAAGATTTTTCTCTTGTGAGGTCAAAACTATCAGCCTATTTTGAGCCTCAATAAATCCTGCTCCTGTGATTGATTTTAGGAGAGCCATAAATATTTTTTAGTTATCAAAATGTTTCCTGAAATGATAAGTCAAAAATTCACCATCTGGAGCTGATGGTATGCTGCCATCATTCTGTCTATCTTGTGTTTTTCCAAGATAGTGGGTGCTTGGTAGAAGGTAGGACTAAGCCCATCTTACAAAACCTCTTTTCCTGACATTATCTCTCTGAGTACAATTTAAATGCATTCATTAAATTAACATCAACTACCATGTGACAGACTTATTCATCAAATATCAATTTTATAAAAAGGTCTGTTTCAACTTTTGCCTGCAATATTTCTTTGCCCATATTCAAAAAGAAAAAACACAAATTTTGATTAATTTTCTTTTCAGTTTGATACAAAACAACAAATCTTGTATTTTGCATCGTAAGTATATTAACCAGATCTACTAACATCTTTCTCAGAACTGGATGCTCCTGCTAACCTCTTATCCCAAGATGAAACAGAGTCCAGCTTCACTGTATCATGGGATCAGGTCCAAGCAGAAATTGATAGCTACATCCTAACCTACAGCTCCTCTGAGGGTTCTAGTGGTGAATTCAAAGTTGCTCCTCAAAGCAGCTCTTATACCGTGACCTCCTTGAGGCCTGGAACCCTCTACACTGTCTACCTTTGGGCCACTAAAAAGGACAAAACCAGCAGCAACATTTCAACACAAACCGAAACAGGTTAATGCAAAGTACTTTTTTTTCCTTTTTGGAATTTTTCACTTGAAGAATTGTTCATTTATCACCTCCTTTTCTTGTAGATAACAAAATCGTAAGTACAGGTTATATACTTTTTCTGGGTGATCAAGCTGGTAATGGAAGTAGTCAAACATAGAATTGTGGTTTTCCAGATTTCTGTAGTCAAAGGTGAGTGGGTAGGTGGGTTAAGATTTTTTTAGTTGCAGACAAAAAAAAACTCTTTGATGTCACTATGTAATTCAAAAGGAGTCCTTTTAAATCTTATTTCATATCTACAGTAAAAATGATCAGCCCTCTAAGTTCTGTCGCACATTTTTTTTTTTCATAACTGTGGCAATGTTCACTTCAAACAACAGATATGGAATCCATAACCACACAGTATTAATATATTAATGAGTAATTCATTTAATTTATCTGAAGTGCACAAACTAAAATCCTTTAACTGAGGGGATAATCAACATTATGTCATCACTGTTTTCTTGTACCAACCTCTGATCGGTTATATACATCAACCCACAGAAATTGATGCGCCAAAGGACCTGAGAGCTACAGATGTGACACAGGAGATGGCCTCTTTGACCTGGACTACCCCTTTGGCGGACATCGAGGGTTACATCCTCACTTACAGAGATGAGGATGGCACCATGGAGGTACTGAGACACCCAATCCCCCGACAAACACACACACACATTAAGACATGACCAGTAGTTCTGACAATTACAACCTGGAAAAATACAAATTATGCAAATGAATGCTTCAACTTTAATGTCCTTGGATTTGTAAATTGTGTAAGAATGTTGCATGGACCATTTCAACACGACTGCACATTGCCCTCTTGTGGCCATTTATGAAACTATTTTAACAATCGTAATATTATGCACGCAAATAAGGTTAAATAACTTTTTCCTTGAAGTTTAAACAGTTAATTTCATGGCTGTCCATCCAAAAAAGTCATGTTTTATTAATTGATTCATTTCTTACATGTCAGGGACTGGAAACCAAACATTTGTTGCAAAAAAAACCAAAACACTGCAAAAGTGAACAATTGTTTTGTAAATTTTCTTTCCTTTTCTTTTTTTCCTTTCAGGGTATTAAAAGCCTTGGAGCTGGTGAGAGCACTATTGCTCTTTCTGGTCTGAGAATGTTAAAAAACTATCTTGTCACCATTGTAGCATACAGGGGCAGCAAACGAAGCAAGATGGTGGAGACAGTCTTCAAAACAGGTCTGAAGCTGGCTCTCTGCTGTTGACACTTCCACATCATGAGATCAGAATCATGATTCTCCTCATCAAGAAAAGACATGTTGCTTACTTTTTGTTATTTTATGATAAAGAATTTGGCTGATGCAATTGTCACTAAAATCCATTGCAATTTTTTTATTATGATACATTTTTTTAATCTCAATTGCTTATTTGAATTGGCAAATATCATGTTCTCCATTCCAGGTGGCCTTCTCTTTCCGTTACCCATGGACTGTGTTCAGATTATGAAGAACGGGAACATAAACAGCGGCATCTACATGATTTATTTAAACAATGACCCATCTAAACCTACTGAAGTGTACTGTGACATGGACACTGATGGGGGTGGCTGGCTGGTATGAATGATCACTAATTTACTCAAGATTATTTAAATTTCGCCCAGTTAAGACACCTGAATTTACTTTGGCAGTAGCAAATATGTAATTCAGTTATTTTTAACAGTAATTTTTACAGCTAAGTATTTGAAAATTAATGAGATTCATCAGTTGACATTATATTGTTGCTGCTTTCAGGTGCTTCAGCGTCGTACCAGTGGAAAGCTGGACTTCATGAAACGCTGGAAGCAATACATTGCAGGTTTTGGCGACACGACAGATGAATTTTGGATTGGTTAGTACAACAATGTTGTTGTATTTTCTTCTCCTACAACTACGTTTGAATTAAATCAAACTTATTTCTTTCATTGCATCCTTTTTTTTTCTTTTTTATATTAGGTCTGGATAAGATATATGAGCTCACCAACACACCAACCCAGTACGAGCTAAGGTTTGACTTGGGCCTGGGCTCAGAAAGGGCCTATGCTGTGTATGACAACTTCAGAATTGCCCCTGTCAAGCAGAAGTTCAAACTTACTATTGGCAAATACAGAGGAACAGCAGGTGGGTTTTGACTCGAAAATTTGTTGCAAAGTCATAAGTCAGTGCTGGGTTGATGTCAGTCTGGCCACATGGGTTAACATCAAAGTTTATTTTCCCAGCTAACACTCATCAATCAGAAGGACTTACATAGAGAAGAAGAGCTGCAGTATAGTAATGAAATGGGAATATAAAGGTTTCAGTGCGGCACTTCACCCATCCTGCTGTGAGCTGCTGAGAATGCACATAAATACCAGTCATATTTGGCACATTTTTTTACAAACTTATATTCAGATTGCAGTATGCTGTTTCTCCGGTGGTATGTGGAATATATGAGAATTAGAGTTTAGTAGCCTTGAACGTAAGCATTTACCAGCTCAAACATACAGTATGAAATGTATTGAACTCGCCTTCCATAATGCTCTTGAATTTAATGAACTACAGATAACCCATTTTTCTGTTTTTATAATTCTATTGAATTGATCTCACGAGAGCGAAAGTAGACATAAAAAGAATGAATAGGCTAATTTCAATACTTCAGTGAAGGGGTGTTCTAGAGTGTCTGAACATTTTAGTAACATCTGTCTGCTATTTATAATATAAATATTTGATAATGAACAGGTGATGCAATGACTTACCACCAAGGTCGACCTTGGACCACAATTGACTCTGATAATGACATCGCCCTGGGAAACTGCGCGTTGACCCACCGTGGTGCCTGGTGGTACAAAAACTGTCACCTGGCTAACCTCAATGGCAAATGGGGCGACAACAGACACAGTTTGGTAAGTGGACCAGGAGGTCAGTCTGCATCACGTGGTATTCAGAAATACCCATGCTTATCTGGAAAACATGACAAGCCAGGAAAACCTGTTTTGTAATTTTCTTGTCTGGGGACTCCCTCTGGCAAAGGAAACTCATAGCTAAATGTACCCAAGATTTTTTTTTTGTAATCTATAAAAAATAATTTTTGCTTTGATTTCATGACTACTTGAAAATCAACAAGGAATCTTGTGAACTTCTGTTTAGAATTTATTAAAAAAATTCTCTCAAAGAATCTAATGAATTGAGTGGAAGAAGATGGCTAACTTATGAATTGCATATCATTTGAAAAGAAGTCAGAAATGAAAAAGGTGTCTTAAATTTTGTAAGATATGAGCTGAAAAGACAAATAAACGAAGAAAGAAACACAGAGGATGTAAAAACAGGAATAATTCTATGGGATTCAACCGATCTGGATTATTGCTAGATATACCAAGGAACTGTTATTTAAAAATGATATGTAGAACCTACTTTCTAGCCTAATATTTTACACTGTTTTAGTTTTGTGCATTTAACCCAGCACCAACTCTTAAATTTTGTTGGAAAAAAAATATTGAATAAAATGTTGGAAGAGAAACATAGAAAGGACGGCGTGGCTCAGGGATTTAGTGTGGTTGTCCTTGGAATCGAAGATTCGTGGTTTGATTCCTGTGCTCCTCCTAGCCTGTCACAGTGTTGTTGCGCAAGACACTGAATCCATAACTGCTCTCCTGGCTCGGCAAAGTGACTGACGACTGCTCATCAATGACGGTTAATATGCAGGGAGAAATTTAGCAATTACTTAAGTATGAAAAAACAAGAGATACAACACAAATATGGGTAGAATAGTTAACATTGGCACACAATTTTAAATATGCTAAAGGCAAAAGTAGAACAAGCTGGGAGATTGCTTCATGATTGCAATCAAAATAGACCTCACTGCAGCCCACTAAGACTTGCAGTTTCTTCGACGAGCAATCTAACGGCTGGGGTAAGAAACTTATTTTACAACAGCAATAATCCATAAGTGTTCTTTACCGGGTTGATAGAGTAACATAACTTGTTATTATGTCTAATTGAGACTGATACCGAGGCAGGCACCTTGGATTTCTCTGCTCTTGCTATGATTTTTCCATAATATTACTGCCGTAATTCTCCCACAGTTTCTGTCATCAAAATGCAATAACAGTCAAAACAAGTTTCTGCTTACATGAAATAAATACATCAGCTGGTGATGATTTTTCCTGTCTGTTCCAGTACATTTGCATTCAATGTATTTGTTTACTCTTGGTCTGCCCCAAACTCATTCAAATTGCTGTCCTGCTCTTAGGGTGTCAACTGGGAACCATGGAAAGGTCACTTGATGTCCCTTGACTTCACAGAGATGAAGATCAGACCTGTTGGAGCAATGTCCGCTAGGAAAAGGCGGTCGTTGATGGCCACAGAGAAGAGAAACACTGCTCCCCATATGAAATAGAAGAGCATCATAGCTCAGCCATGTAATCTGACATCACACTAGATTTTAATCCATCTGCTCACTTTTGTGTTGATCACTTACCATGTGCAAATCCTCATCAGTCTACCTGTTTATGTGCCTCTAGTCTTGGAATATATGTAAACTTTTCAGGGAAGACACTGAATTCCTTGTAAGAGTAATTTTCCAACTGCCAGCAAAAATGAGAAATCAAGTCAGTAGTGTGTTTTTTGGAAAGTGATAATGTGTAAATTGGCATGCCAAACTTTAAATTAAGATAAGCTAAGATAATACTTTATTGATCCCCATAGGGGAAATTGTAGTGGGGTACGTAGTGGAGTACATTTAAATTTAGCCAATTAGATATAGTGTATTTGTTTTAATGAATTGAGACTTGTCGGCTAAAATGATAATTTGAATTGGCTACACTAGATTTTGTGAAAATGGAAAACCCAGCTAAAATATTTTCTCTAAATATTAAATGCATTTATAGTCGAAAAAAAAACTGACTCAGCGAAAAACAAGAGACAATAATCCAAGTGCTACAGTCAAGGTTTTTACATAAAACAATTGTATATCTTTTTTCTTTGAATGATAGTCTTGACAAAATAAGATAAATGTAAACCAAAATGGGCTGAATTGCTTGTGTTTTTCTTCAATGAACCAGGTGACTAGCAGACTGATTGGCTGAACTTCTTGATTATGAAGCATTGTAGTCTGATAATGGTTGCTGTGGCTTTGATACTGTCACATCACATTAGGCATGATGGGACAAGCCAGAGAATTACAAATGGAGTGCTGTCTAGAGAGTCTTCATATCAACATGGTAGGAGTAGCGCCTATCAGTCAGTATTATGTGGCCCTATCACATGCCATTATGCATTTATGTCAGCCGCAATGGCCACAGAAACTTAATGACCATGCCCTTGTTTTAAATCTGAAAGGCTGACAAAAACTACAGAAGTGTTTATACTGCTTTCACTTTAATGTTATCAATCAATTACACTTCTACCACAACCTCTGTCACTATATAATGACAGAACATGTCAACATATATGTCATCAATAATTTTGTTGTTCATGTGTTTACAAATGCTGTATTTTACCAATATTTTAAGCCTTACTGAGCAACAGTGTTGTTTTCCAGTGAGTCTTGTGTGCATCTTTTAATTATCAGAGATAGAACTCAATCTCAGGGAAACTAGGGTTTATACCTTCTATTGTGTTTCCAAGGTTACAGAGTCTTTAATTACATTATAGTTCACTACTTTGAACAGAAGACAGTGATATTTTCTTATTCATTTCTTCTTTTCCTTTCGGCTTTTCCCTTCAGGGGTCGCCACAGCGAATCAACCTTCTCCATCTAACCCTATTCTCTGTATCCTCCTCTCTCGCACCACCTAACTTCATATCCTCTCTCACTACGTCCATAAATCTTTTCTTCTGTCTTCCTCTGGACATCCTGCCTGGCATCTCAAATTCCAGCATCTGTCTACCAATATATTCACTCTCCCTCCTCTGTACATGACTGAGCCATCTCAGTCTGGCTTCTTTGACCTAATCTCCAAAACATGAGCTGCCCCTCTGATAGATAATTTCTGATCCTATCCATCCTCATCCCTCCAAGTGAACCTCAACATCTTAATCTCTTGTACCTCCAGCTCTGCTTCCTGCCTTTTCTTCAATGCCACTGTCTCCAAACCATACAGCATCACTGGTTGTGTATTGTATGGCTCATCAACTTTATCCCTCTATAGTTACCCCATACACAAACAGCAATGGTAATCACTTCCTCCTTATCTGCCACCACAACAAACTCTGCATTGCTGATACCTGTTTTCCCCGGAAACTCATTCATCACTGGACATAGTACAGCTCGGACGGTAGAACCAGGAAAGCACTGGACCACATCCTTATATCCCGACGCTGGAAGGCGTCTGTCACCAACTGCCTCGAGGAGCAGAGCTCGGCAACACAGATCACCGGCTACTGGTGGTACAGCTCAAGCTAAAGCTACGAGCCAACCAGCACTTCAAGACTCATCTACGCCTGGACCTCTCGGCAATCCCAAAAACGGCACACAGTTCAGTTGCGCCATCCGCCGCACCTTTGTTAACCTGGCTACAGACAAAGTGAACGACAGGCAGACCTTCAAGGAAGGTGTCATCCAGTCAGCCCACAATGTACACGGATGCTCTCAACCTTCGCCGAGAAAGCTTTGGATATTTGACAGGACACTTGATGTCATCGAGCAGCGGCGTGAAGCCCAGCTCTGAGGTGACCTGATTGAGTATCGGCGACTGAACCAACAGCGCAAGTAGGCTATAGCTGAGGACAGGGAGAAGTTCTGGCAAGCAGAAGCTAAAGACCTAGGATCCCCGGCCACTAACAACAACATGAGCCGTGCTTTCAGTCTTCTGCGCCAAGCCCATAATGGCCCACACATCAAGACAGCCCTGGAGAAAGATTCTGACGGCAACCTCATAACATGTGAAGCAAACTGCCTCGAACGCTGGAAAGAGCACTTTAGCCCACTTCTGCAGCACGGTACCACTTCGGTCGATCCCACCATCCTTGGGGCTGCTAATGCCGCAGCCCCCAGTGACGCCCACTGCACAGACCCTGTGACACCTGAGGAAGTCAGAGCTGATCTGAAGAAACTCAACAACAAACTACTTTCCATCCCCAGCGAGCTCTTTACCAGGATCCTTCTCACCTGTGCTCTCCCAGCCGTCAGAAGCAGCCGCCGTCCCCAGCAGGCTGGCTTCATGCCAAATCGCTCCACGACAGACCACATCTCGGCCGTTCATCTGCTGATAGAGAAGACCCATGAATTCCGTAAAGATCGCCATCTCTTCATCAGGTTAATAGATCTGAAGGCTGCCTTTGACAGCGTCTGCCATGCTTCACTGTGGAGCATTCTGCAGGCCCTTGGAGCACCGCCTAAGATCGTTGCCTTGTTCAACCTGCTTTACAGCAACTGGTTCCCCATATCCAGTGCCGTTCGGCAGGGCTGCGTGGCAGCTCCTGACCTGTTCAACTGCATCATTAACCATCTGATGTCCAGGGTCTGTGAGCGGATCCCTGGAGTGTCGCTCTGCAAACACCACCTTATCGACCTAGAGTACGCTGACGACACCATCCTCCTTAGCACATCCTTCAGCCACCTGGGAGACGGTCTGAGCATAAACAGTGAAGAGGCAGAGAAGCTTGGCCTACAAGTGAGCGGGACGAAAAACCAAGTTCATTTATGGACCAGAGTCACTCCCCCTGCGGCTTGGCAGGGGGGAATGACCTCGTAGAGCCTGTCAAGAACTTTGTGTGTCTGGGGTCCATAGTGACTGACAACAGGACCTAAAAACAGAGATAACCCGCAGAAGAACCCTGGCTGCATCAGCCCTGCAGTCTCTCTGGAAACCACTTTGACAGCATCAGACCATCTCACGCAAAACGGAGCTAAGAATATACAACTCTTCAGTAATCTCCATCCTGCTCTATGGCTCGGAGACTTAGCTCTTAAACCAGGCTCTGGCAGCAAGAATTGGTGGCTTTGACAGCAGGGGTCTCGGAACCACCGAGAACATCAGGTGGCCTCAGCGGGTTTCCAACAAACCGCTTAGAGCCCGAACATGCCAGCCCAGAGCATCCTGCCTGGCTGCGCAACGCCACACCCATTGGTTCGGTCATGTCCTCCGCAATCCTCCTGACTACCCAACAAGAGCCATCCTCAAGTTTGACCTAAGGGGCGCAGGCTGGAGAAGACCATGAGGCAAACCCCGCACCCAATGGCTCAACGTCATTACGGGCGACCTCCAATTACATGGAGTTGCCATGGAGGATGCAGAGCAGAAGGCACAAGACCTGCCACCTCTGGAAAAAAATGGTTCATCTGGTCATCTCGACGCACAGGGACAGGACACCCCCCTGACATTTGCAGGAGCCCTAACTAACGAGTTACCGCAATTCTGCACATCCCCCTTATTCTTGAAAATGGGCACCATCACATTTCTTCACCATTCCTCAGGGATCTTCTCAATCTCTAAGATCCTGTTGCATAATCTCGCCAGAAACTCTACCGCTGCCTCTCCTAGACACTTCCATACCTCCACAGGTATATCATCAGGACCAACTGCCTTTCCATTCTTCATCCTCTTCAATGCCTTCCTCACTTCACTTTTACTAATCTCTCCTAATTTGTGGTCTACAATAGTCACCTCCTCTACCCTTCCCTCTCTTTCATTTTCCTCATTCATCAGCTCTTCAAAGTACTCTTTCCATCTTACCATCACTCTTCTAGCATCTGTCAACACATTACCCTCTTGATCCTTAATCACCCAGACCTGCTGTACATCCTTTCCATCTCTATCTCTCTATTTTGTCAACCGGTATAAATCATTATCTCCCTCCTTATTGTCCAACCGAGCATACAAGCCATTGTACGCCCTTTGTTTTGCTTTTGCTACCTAACGCTGCATTTCCCTGTACTCCTGTCTGTTCTCTTCAGTCCCCTCAGTGTCCTACTTCTTTTTTGCTAACCTCTTTCTCCGCATACACTCCTGCACTTCCTCATTCAACCACCAGGTCTCCTTATCTACTTTCCTTCCAGACAACACACCAAGTACTCTCCTACCTGTCTCCCTAATCACATTAGCTGTAGCTATAGTTGTCCAGTCATCTGGAAGTTCTCCCTGACCACCAAGAGCCTTTCTCATCTCCTCCCTGAAAACCATACAGCACTACTCCCCTTTCAGCTTCCTCCACTTTGTCCTCTGCTCTGCCTTTGTCCTCTCGATCTTCCTTGTCACCAGATTCATCCTACAAATCACCATCCTATGTTGTCTGGCTACACTCTCACCTACCACTACTTTGCAGTCACTGATCTCTTGCAGATTACCTAGTCTATCCAAGATGTAGTCCACCTGCGTGCTCCTACCCCTGCTCTTATAAGTTACCCGATGTTCCTGTCTTTTCTGGAAAAAAGTATTCACAACAGCCATTTCCATCCATTTTGCAAAGTCTACCATCATTTGCCCCTCTGAGTTCCCATCCTGGATACCGAACCTGCTGATCACTTCTTCATCACCTCTATTGCCTGCACCAACATGTCCATTGAAGTCTGCCCCAATTTCCGGCGAGATTATTCAACAGGATCTTAGAGAGAGAGAAGATGCCTGAGGAATGGAGAACTTTAATGGTACCCATTTTTAAGAATAGGGGGGATTTGCAGAATTGCAGTAACTATAGAGGGATAATGTTGTTGAGCCATACATTGAAGTTATGGGAAAGAGTAGTGGAAAGTAGACTGAGAGCAGAAGTCAGCATTTGTGAGCAGCAGTATGGCTTCATACCTAAAAAGAGTACCACAGATGCAGTATTTACTTTGAGAATGCTAATAGAGAAGGTCAGAGAAGGTCAGAGGGAGCTGCATTGCACTTTTGTAGACCTAGAAAAGCATACCACAGGGTGCCGAGACAGGAACTCTCATATTGTATGAGGAAGTCTGGAGTAGCAGAGTATGTTAGACTGGAGCAGGACATGTATGCTGGCTGTGAGACAGCAGTGAGGTGTGCTGTAGGTGGAACAGAGAAGTTCAAGGTGGAGGTGGAAGGAGAGGAATGAAGGATAGTCGCAGCAAGACAGAAGAGATGTGTGTGAATGAGAGGACCCCGGGTGGAACGGTGAGGCTACAGGGAGCGGAGATCAAGAAGTTGGAGGATTTCAATTACTTAGGGTCAACAGTCCAGAGCAACGGAGAGTGTGGAAAAGAGGTTAAGAAACGGGTTTAAGCAGGTTGGAATGGGTGGAGAAAAGTTTCAGGGGTTCTATGTGATAGAAAAATAGCAGCCAGAATGAAAGGAAAGATATACAAGACAGTGGTGAGACCAGCGATTCTGTATGGTTTGGAGACAGTGGCATTGAACAAAAGACAGGAGGCAGAGCTGGAGATAGCAGAGATGAAGATGTTGAGGTTCTCTTTGGGAGCGAAAAGGATGGATAGAATCAGGAATGAGTCCATCACAGGGACAGCACATGTTGGATGTTAGTGTGGGTATGTCAAAGTGAACTTAATTATTCATATAGTAGCCTACACTAAACCTATGCTAAGAATATTATCTTGGAAAACTGCATCGTTGTTCATCTTGGCAGTGAAAATAGAATTGTATCGATAATAAGAGGACATAAGTTATGTGTTTTTGGAGCAAAAGTTACTTGAGCTTGCTTTGCATGAGTCAGAAACAATCTTGATGTCTCTTCTCAGGGTTTTTTATCCATGCACATACTTTGCTTCCTGATGGTGCATCTGAAAATGCCTCAGTCAGACGGCAAGTCTGGTTTTCCTCCACCTGCTTCTGTGCATGTTTTTTATGAGCTGTTTTATGGTCTTAGAAAACAAAGATTTTTAATGAGGAGGCTCATCTGTTCAATGTGAGTCCCTGAGATTCAAGGAGCAGATTTCCAATGCTGCAAAACTCATCCATTCAAAAAAGATAGTTACATGACCAGTTGACTTATGGTTGAAATGAAGAAATGACCCTGAAGTTCCTGAAACAAAATAATTTCACAGAAGAATATCAATATTTTATCTTATAAAATCTACTTTTATCAGATTATACAAAAAGAGAAACCCCTTATGTTTAAACAGTACACTTCTCAAAAACAATCAAAATTTTCCTCAGATTCCCAGGTAATTTCACCCTTAGTTGAATGTTTTTTTTGCTGTACACTTTCAAATCCCTTTCCCTCACCCCATTCACCCTTTACTATGCCAGGGTATTCATTACATATATTTTACCACAAATACATTTTTTCCTTCAATATTTTATGTTCTTTATTTGGACCATTTGGTTCCAGTATGACCGTTGTCAGAGGTTGTCCCTGTTGTCATGAAGTATGGTGGTATCTGACCCAAATGCAAGGACATTCCCAGGTTACAAGGTGTTTAAGGATTTATTCAAAAAGTGAGGGCTGTGCTGGGTCCGGGTTGTCTCAGGAACCGAGGGACTCCGAGGCGAGGTCGGTCCCAGGAAGCCAGGCAGGACGGCGCTGAAATGCGAAGGGAACTCGTAGAGGTAGCTTGCAAGGAATTATGAGCCTTGAGAGAGGGGCGTGACATGATTGAGGGGTGTGAGATGCAACAATCTGGCCCCAAAGGGCTGGCAAACGGCTCCTCTTATGTTCAGCCCGAATGACTCACACCTGCTGGAGTTCACTCCTGTATGGCCGGTGCTTGATGAGCAGCAGCCGGATCCCAACACCTGCATTGCTGGAGAGAAGTCAGATTCATTTCTGGTGAGAGTTGGACTCTGCTGTGGTTGACCTTTGTCACAGATTTTTTCATAACCTTTGTGGACAGAATTTATATGCACAGCCAGGCTGGTGAAGGGATCTAGTTTGGTGGCCGCAGGATTGGGCCACTGCTCTATGCACGATGATGTAATTCTGTTGGCTTGTCCATGATCTCCAGCTCTCACTGGAGCGGTTCGCAGCCAAATGCATGGCAGCCAGAATGAGGATCAGCACCTCCAATTTCCAAGACCATGGTTCTCACCCGGAGACAAGTTGAGTGCCCCCTCCAGGTTGGGATTGTGGTACTGCCCCAAGTGGGGGAATTCAAGTTTCTCGGGGCCTTGTTCATGAGTGAGGGAAGGATGGAGCAGGAGATCGACAGGCAAATCTGTGCGGCATCAGCAGTGATATAGACTCTATACTCTGCTCTGACTTTCTGTGTTGGAGAAGAAGGAGCTGAGCCAAAAGGTGAACCTCTCAGTTCACCAGTTGATCTATGTTCCTATCCAACCTATGGTCATGAGCTGCTGGTAGTGTTGTAAGAACAAGATCATGGATCCAAGCGGCTGAAATTAGTTTTCTCCGCTGGGTGTCCGGACTGTCACTTAGAGATAGGGTTAGGAGTTGGGCCATCCGGGACTCAGAGTAGAGTTGCTGCTCCTCTGCATTGAGAGGAGTGAGATGAGGTGACTCGGGCTTCTGGTCAGGAAGCCTCCTGGACACCTTCCTACTGAGGTGTTTCGGGCATATTCAACCAGGAGGGGGCTCCAACGAAAAACAAGGACATGCTGGAGAGACTAAATTTATGTGAAAAAAATAGGACATCCCATTCAATAATCTGCGCCTCATTAACAAATGTTTACATATCAATGTCCAATCATGTTTTTATGCATTTCTAGAAAATAAAGTGATGTAATTGCAATTCAACCAAAAAAAATGACATTGTTTGACACAAAAAAAAGCTAGGAACAAAAAATGTATTTTTTGGAAAAAGTTTGGACACCCTACCCCCTATTAACTAGTGTTGCCCCCTTTAGCTGATATAACTTCAGTGAGACGCTTTTTGTAGCCTTTTACCAGTCTCTAACATCGATCAGAAGAAAGTTTGCCCTACTCCTCAATGCAGAATTCTTTCAGCTGTGTCTGTTTGAGGGGTTTCTTGCATGTACACCCGTTTCAAGTCACCCCACAGCATCTCAATGGGATAAGGATCAGGGCTTTGAGTTGGCCATTCCAGGACTCTCCACTTCTTAGTTTTTGGCCAGTCCTCGTGGATTTGCTGGTATGCTTTGGGTTATTGACATGTTGCAGTGTCCAGTTCCACTTCAGCTTCAACTTTTTTTACAGATGGTTTCACATGTTCTTCAAGCACCCTCTGATACACAGTAGAATTCATGAGGGAATCTACTGTCAGTGGGAGCCAGTAGTTCAGGTGTAGATGAAGAAGCAGCAGGTTTGTTCTGTGTGGCTAGCAGAAAGTAACAACTTTAAAGGGCCTTGGAATCCATCAAGGGAGGAGGACGTGCTTCGTAGAGGGAACACAGGGACCCCGCATTGATAAATACTTCTTAAAAAGTATATCAAGTCACTCGAGTGAAGTCCAGCGACAGGAAGTTCGCTCACAGTTCGCAGGACATCAGCACCCCTGACGTTGATGCAGGTCCGAGCACCAAGGCAAGCAGAGAGACATCAGCACCCCTGACGTTGAGGCAGGTCCGAGCACCAAGGGAAGCAGAGAGGCCAGCCAGCTGAGGAGGGAAAGGATGAATGCTCAGAAACCCAGAGTTAGGTGGCCAGGTGCAGCAGAACGTAGGAATTGGGAAGATGTTAATAGGGATTTGGTTAGGACATTAGAAAGGCTAAAAGGGACCGCTGAGAGCAAATTGGAGAAGATAGGAGATCTCATTTATGAGAAAGGTAGAGAAAGGTTTGATGTTGCTGAGGAAAGGATGAAGCCACAGGGTGGAGTAGTTAGATCAAGGCGTCAACAAGAAATCGATAGGCTTATTCAAGAGAGAAGACAGCTTAAGAGGCAGTGGAGGAAAGCGACAGGTTGAGAAGGTTGGAATTGGTTGTCTGCAGGCAGATTTGAAAGGGCGATGGGCGCTGTGAAGAGCAGAGAATGTTAGGAAAAATGGGAAAAGGAAAGAGCGAGCTAGAGTAGCCTTTTTAGGGACCCATTTAGATTTGTTAAGTTGTTGCTTCGTAAGGAAAAGAGTGGTACTCTTAAGGTAGAGAAGCATAAACTTGAGGAGTATTTGCAGGGGGTGCATAAAGATCGGGAAAGATATAATGAAATGGCACCTCCTTCTGATATTCGACCTATTGGGGAGATCGATAGTTTGTGTGATGACCGTCCTCCGAGATGGAAGGAGGTTCAGGAGGTAGTGAAGTGGCCAAGGGCCTCTTCCGTAGGGGTGTATAAGAGTGCACCAGATGTGCTAAGGTTTCTGTGGAAATTGATGACGGTAGTTTGGAAGAAGTAGGTTATTCCCAAGGCTTGGCGCACAGCAGGGGGAATCTTCATTCCAAAGGAGAGGGATTCGGTAGAGATAGGTCCGTTTAGACCAATTAGCTTGCTCAATGTTGAAGGGAATATTTTCTTTAGTGTGGTAGCACTGAGGCTGCTAGTTACTTTGGAAAAAATAGAGTAATTGATACTTCAGTGCCAAAGGCTGGAATTCCTGGCTTCTCCGGGTGCTTAGAGCACATCAGCATGATTTGGCACCAAATCCAGTCAGCTAGGTGTGAGAAGTGAGATTTGCATGTAGTGTTTCTAGACGTGGCTCATGCTTTTGGGTCAGTGCCAAATAGGCTGATATGGGAGGCTTTTGATTTTTTAATTGTGCCAGGCAGTATAAAGAGTTTAGTGAAAGCATATTTTGCGGATATTCAGCCTTGCTTTACTATGGTATCGTATACTACAGCAAGGCAGCAGCTGGAGATGGGCAAGATCGGAAGAGCGTCGTGTAGGGAA
>CAAKHD010013238.1:31054-71355 GCA_901007705.1 Fistularia tabacaria | reverse complement strand
AGTTCAGACGTGTGCTCTTCCGATCTGGCTTTTGATTTTTTAATTGTGCCAGGCAGTATAAAGAGTTTAGTGAAAGCATATTTTGCGGATATTCAGCCTTGCTTTACTATGGTATCGTATACTACAGCAAGGCAGCAGCTGGAGATGGGCATTATAGCGGGGTGCACAATTTCTCCACTAGCTCTTATTATGGTAATGGAGATGATTATTATTGGCCTTCGGGATTCCGGAGGCAGCTGACAGGTACTGGCAGGCCAGGTGGGATGCAGCTACGGTGGTCGCCAAACGAAAACTCGGGCATGGGATGAGTTCGGGGAGGCCAAGGAGAATGATTTCCGGTGGGCTTCGAGGAGATTCTGGTCCACCATGCAGCGTCTCGGGGAGGGAAGTCAGCGCTGCGTCAATACTGTGTACAGTGGGAGCGGGGAGCTGCTGACCTCAACGCAGGACTTCGTAGATCGGTGGCAGGAATACTTCTCAGGTCTCCTCAATCCTGTCAAAATGCCTTCCAATGAGGAAGCAGAGCGGGGGGACCCTTGGGCGAGGTCCGCCTATTGCTTGGGCTGAAGTTGCTGAAGTAGTCAAAAAGCTCTTCAGTAGCGAGGCCGCAGGGGTGGATGAGGTCCGCCCTGGGTTCCTAAAGGCTCTGGATGCTGTAGGACTGTCCTTGCTGACACATTTCTACAGCATTGCATGGACGTCAGGACAGTGCCGCTGGACTGGCAGACCGGGGTGGTGATTCCCCTTTTTAAAAAGGGGGATCGGAGGGTGTGCTCCAACTATAGGGGGATCACATTCCTCAGCCACCCTGGCAAAGTATTTAGCGGTGCTGGAGAGGAGGGTCTGCCAGGTCATTGAATCTCGGGTTCAGGAGGAGCAGTGTGGTTTTCGTCCTGATTGTGGAACAGCGGACCACCTCTATACCCTCAGCAGGGTTCTCAAGGGGGCCTGGGAGTTTGCCCAACCAGTCTACATGTGTTTTGTGGACTTGGGGAAGGCATTTGACCATTTTTCGTGGGCAGTCCTCTGGCAGTCCCCGTTATACGGGCTGTTCAGTCCCTGCAAGCTCGGAGTCAGAGCTTGGTCCGCATTTCTGGTTGTAAATCGGACTAATTTCTGGTGAGAGTTGGACTCCGCCAGGGCTGCTCCGTTCATAATTTTTATGTACAGAATTTCTAGGCGCAGCTAGGGCGTCGAGGGGATCTGGTTTTGTGGCCACAGGATCAAGTGGTTCTGTTGGCTTCGTCAGACCATGATCTCCAGCTCTCACCGGAGCGGTTCACAGCCAACTGTGGAGTGGCTGTGATGAGGATCAGCACCTCCAAATCTGAGACCTTGGTGCTCGACCAGAACGGGTGGACTGCCCACTCCGAGTCGGGAAAGAGGTCCTGCCCCAAGTGGAGGAGTTCAAGTATCTCGCGGTCTTGTTCACGAGTGAGGGAAGGATGAAGCGGGAGATTGACAGGGGGATTGGTGCAGCGTCTGCAGTGATGCGGACTCTGTACCAGTTTGTCATGGTGAAGAAGGCTCGGTGAAGCTCTCAATTTACCAGTCAATCTACGTTCCTGCCCTCACCTGTGGTCACGAGCTGTGGGTCGTGACCAAAAGATCGAGATCGCGGATACAAGTGGCCAAAATTAGTTTTCTCCGCAGGGCGGCCATGCTCTCCCTTGGAGATAGGGTGAGAAATTTGGCCATCCGTGAGGAACCCAGAGTAGAGCCACTGCTCTTCCGCATAGAGATGAGTCACCACTGCTCTTCCGCATAGAGATGAGTCAGATGAGGTGGCTCGAGCATCTGGTAAGGATGCCTCCTTGGCGCCTCCCAGGGGAGGTATTCCGGGCATGTCCATCTTGGAGGAGACCACAGGGAAGAAGTAGGTTGTTGGAGAAGTTAGATAGTAATCTGCAGCAGGCTAGACTGAAGGTTAAGTCAAGTAAGTCTAGGAGTATTTCAGTTATTAAAGGGAAGGTAGTAGATAAGTTTGTGATAAATGGTGAGGTGGTGCTTACGGTGCTGGAGAAACCGGTGAAGAGTTTGGGTAGATGGTTTGATGCAAGACTTAGTGATAAGGGACAATTTGAGCAGTTAAGGCAGGAAATGAGTCAAGGCATCTTAAGTATAGATTGATCAGGTCTCCCAGGGTAGCTGAGGTTGTGGTGCTTGCAGTTTGGGCTGTGGACTCAGTTGATGTGGCCTTTAACAGTGTTTTTCCCTTGTCAAAGGTAGAGAAGCTAGAAAGAACATTAAATTCAGTAATTAGGAAATGGCTCAGAGTCCCACGCTGCCTAAGCAGCGCAGCCTTTTATGGGAAAGGCATATTGGAGTTGCCAGTTTCTAGTCTGTCAGAAGAGTACAGGTGTGCTAAGGTTAAATGACACTTACCTAGTCAAAAGACTCAGTGGCTTGGAGTGTGGCACCCAAGGTTAGGACAGGGAGGAAGTGGAACCCAAAGGAGGCAGTGCAGCAAGCACAGGCAGCGAGGGAGAAAACCAAGTAGCCGAGGAGAGGCAGTCTGGGCCTCTCTGCTTCCCCTGCTATCGTGGCATGTTCACTGACAAGCAGTAGAAGATGGATGGATTTTTGCATAATTACATCAAGCTTTATGGGACAGCCTTTATTCCAAATGTTGACAGGAAACCCTGCTTTTCTATTCTTATCATGTGATACTGTGAATGTATTTGTAAATTTTGAATGCAATCTTATTCATGGAAATATGGATGAGAAGTGCTTTTGTGTTTTCTCGTAACAGTTTTTTACTCAGTCATTGTTAATGTATTTATACACGTCCCGACATCCACTACTACCTAAATGGGGGTTGACATGCCTCTGATTGCTTGTTTTTACCACTTATTCACTTTGACATGGAAATGAAAAGGATGGAAAATCCTTGACAAGAAAATGAGGCAACATATGAAGGAGATTTTTTCTTGTGTGTATATTTGCAACAAAATTGATGGAAGTGAAGAGAAAAGAAGCGTTTCAAGTGATCAAATAAAATAGCAATGAGCTCTTGAAGGTGGACACCGTATATATTTATAAATTTTAAAAAGAGCAGTAAACTTAAACTAGTGTAACCTGTCAAAATAAAAGTACAGGTCTACGCAACAATTTCAGTGTTCTGAACCAAGTTGAAAACTAACTTGTATTTGTAACATAGTCACTGAGCAGTCATTCCCTCAGAATATTAATTTGACAAATAGAACAGAAGCATAGTCTCTTCAGGAACTTGGATGGTAAGGACACAAACCCTATTAGAAGCTATTAAATGAAGAAAGTCGGTGAAATTATATTTTCCTTCATTTTTGTCAGCCCAAATTCTCTTTGTTCACACAAGTAAGAATAGGTCACTAGTTTCCTGTTTCAGAAGTCTTCTTCTTTTCCTTTTGGCTTTTCCCTTTCAGGGGTCACCACAGCAAATCATCCTCCTCCATCTAACCCTGATATCTGTATCCTCCTCTCTCACACCAACTACCTTCATATCTTCTCCCACTATGGGAGTGACGAGGACTTCTCCATCCTCGTCACTCCCAAAGAGAACCTCAACATCTTCATCTCTGCTACCTCCAGCTCTGCCTCCTATCTTTTGTTCAGTGCCACTGCCTCCAAACCATGCAGCATCGCTGGTCTCACCACTATTTTGTAAACCTTTCCTTGTATCCTGGATAATATTATTCTATCGCAAAGAACCCCTGAAACTTTTCTCCACCAATTCCAACCTGCTTGAACCCATTTCTTAACCTCTTTTCCACACTCACCGTTGCTCTGGACTGTTGACCCTAAGTACTTGAAATCCTCCAACTTCTTGATCTCCACTCCCTGTAGCCTCACCGTTCCACCCGGGGTCCTCTCATTCACATACATATATTCTGTCTTGCTGCGACTAACCTTCATTCCTCTCCTTTCTAGAGCATACCTCCATCTCTCAAGATTTTCCTCAACCTGTTCCCTGGTCTCACTAGAGATCACAATATCATCTGCAAACATCATGGTCCATGGAGATTCCTGTCTAACCTCATCTGTCAGCCTGTCCATCACCACTGCAAATAAGAAGGGGCTCAGAGCTGATCCCTGATGAAGTCCCACCCCCACCTTGAACTTCTCTGTTACACCTACAGCACAACTCACCACTGTCTCACAACCAGCATACATGTCCTGGACCAGTCTAACATACTTCTCTGCTACTCCAGACTTCCTCATACGATACCAGAGTTCTTCTCTTGGCACCCTGTCGTATGCTTTTTCAAGGTCTACAAAAGCACAATGCAGCTCCCTCTGACCTTCTCTGTACTTCTCTATTAGCATTCTCAAAGTGAATACTGCATCTGTGCAGGTACTCTTTCTAGGCATGAAGCCATACTGCTGCTCACAAATACTGACTTCTGCTCTCAGTCTAGTTTCCACTACTCTCTCCCATAACATCATTGTATGGCTCATCAACTTTATCCCTCTATAGTTACTGCAATTCTCCACATCCCCCTTATTCTTAAAAATGGGCACCATCACATTTCTTCTCCACTCTTCAGGCATCTTTTCTTTCTCTAAGATCCTGTTGAATAATCTCGCCAGAAACTCTACCGCTGCCTCTCCTAGACACTTCCATACCTCCCCAGGTATATCATCTGGGCCAACTGCCTTTCCATTCTTCATACTCTTCAATGCCCTCCTCACTTCACTTTTGCTAATCTCTGCTACTCTGCAAGCCTCTGCATTTATCCGGGCTTGGGACCGGCTCAGGGAGACACTGGCCTGTGACGCCCTGAGGCTGCATTTTCCTGTTTCAGAAGTGAACCTTTGTAAAAGTATGCCGTGCTATGTATGTGCATGCGTGTGTTTGTGCGTTTGATGCATTACAGCTTGACTGAGAAAATATTGATGACACTATCAAATAATACATTATTTTATGGATCAAAAAAAATTCAAATAAATAGATTCTACAAAATAATTGAACATTGGGGAAAACTAAAAATACCACCATACTTCTTGTCTGGCACAATACTGATACTTAAACAGAGCTCAAGGTTAAGAAGCTTGTATCGACAAAACTAGGATAAAATTCAACTTTATGTTTACTTCACATGTTGGAGAATTTTCAGTTCTGGATTTGGTTTCAGACTCTTGCCTTTTAGACTCTTTGTTCATGTACTTCTATATATCAGATATTATAGGGGTTGTGAGCTGGGGAAACTTCAGTGACGTGTGTATTGATATTTTGTAATCTTATAATACTGTTCTAAATATATTTTTCCTGTTTTACTTTTGTTGGTTAGTTTTTTCTGTGTGTGTCTCCTTGTCTGCGCTTCTTGTTTGTCATGTTCTTGCGTTTTCTTTCTGCCTTCTCACAGCGGTGATCACATTCCTTGCTCTTACATGTTTCAAATGTTGATTGTGACCACACCAGAAAGTTTCCTTGATTCCGTTACTAATCAAGTCCCTGCATGCCCTCTATTTCTCCCCTGTCTCTGTTGTGTAATCAGTATAGTCAGTATTTCATTCTTGTCCTTAATAACCATCCAAATTGAAGGTGTTAGCTTGCATTTTTTTACTTTACTATCCAGTGTTATCCATGGTTTTAGTTATTTAATAAACTTTCTATTTCCCATCTATAATATTTCTTTTTACTTTTCATTTGAATATGGTTGAATAACACAAGTTACTTTTATTGGTTGAGAGAAAACGGTTGAGGAGTTTTCCTGTGACACTCTAGAAATGTTTTGTAGGCATAAAATTCAAATGCTCCTTTCCAGAGCATCCAGTGGAGTAGGTAATCATTGGCATTTGGATGATATTTACATTATAGCGGGGTTCATGGTATATATTAGCTTAAAATACCTTTTGTGTAAGTAGAATTGTGTGCTTTTGACTGGGGACCCAATCAACCCAGTGGTATTTCTAAATTAATCCATCAGGAGGGCATTCATATATTCTAAAAGTGACTTACATTGCAGATGCTAATGAGAGGTAGGTAGTTCAAACCATCCTAAGATATATTTGTTGTTAAGGTCTTAGTGTTGCTTTTTCTGCTGTTTTTTTTAATCTTCGTCACTGGATCATCTTTATTATCTGCTGAATGCATATAATTAATTATGAACTGAATTTCTTCTTTAAAATTGTTGATTCAGAGTTATATTTCTTTATCAATATTAGTTTTTCTTTTTCTGTTTATTTGTTTATTTCTTATTTTTATTATTAATGGTGTTACTCATCAATATAAGACAGTGAGTGGCCTATAGCCTTAAGATGCACAAGGAATCCTTCATGTATCACCTCCTACAAAGTCACTGAAGCAAAATGCCTTTTCAGCCAGAGTGATTGTAAATTACTTGTGGGAGATTAGTCCCAGCCATTGGTCTGCCAGTCAACTGATGGCTTATTGCAGAGATAAACACGGATTTGCCTTATTTTATTCAATTTTATTATTACTTTATTCATTGTTGACGTGTTTATTTGCAAAGTTTTATCGTTGCTTCATTTGTTGTCGGGAGCCTTTATTTCATTTTTTTCTCTACAATTTACATATCCAAATCCATATAAAAGGGTTGTTGAAGGGAAAAAAAAACAACTTCAATTGCAATATTCATGATCATTAAATGTAGCTTAAAAGTGCGACTCAATCGTGTACATGTTTTAGATGTAATTTGCAGATGTGACAACACCTCCGTAACAGACATCGTAAGCGATGATTCACAAAGGTGAACAACATTTGTTTTTCTCATTTGTTATAAGAGTCAAACTTTGCTGCTCTGCATCGGGACCTGACACTCCATGACATCAGACCTATATCTTTGTCTGAGCAAATAAGACAGGCAGACACTTGGCGGCCTCCTCATGCAGAGGGGGTACAACATGCAAAATCGGACCTTAACTAACAGAATTGTCATACATGAATAAATGTCTTCCTTCACATGCATTATCCAATGTACCAAATGAGATAAGAGATAACAGTGAAAATGAGAGGCAAAGATTCTCATTTCTAATGATTTAATAAAGAATGAGGTAAAATGATAGCCTCCAAATACTGTGCTATCACTAGGGCACTCAATAGACTACAAAGTTGGAAAAAATATTGCATCTAAGGTCTTTCAAATCATATTCATGCCCCTGGCGCCGCTTAGTGGCTGCCAACTGCTCATGGTTCATCCATGATGGGAAACTTGAAGCCAGGTGGAAATGTTATTGGGATATTTGCTCATTACGTGAAATTAGTTTTAGTTATGTAAGATAACTACCAAGTCAATAAAGGTCAGTTTTCGCATTTAAGACACTGTAAATAATCTAAAAGCCTGAAGTTTGAAAAAAGTACTGACTAATGTACTCCTTCATTTTGTCATTAATTTTTTTCTCAAAAATGATATCCTCTGTCAAAGTGTAAATCATTTGATTTGATTTATTTCGACCGTTTTCCTATATTCGCTTGCATGTATTTGTACTTTGTAACATTTTTATTCAATTTATTATACTTTTTGCGTGAAATTCTGCATTTAACCACTTATCTTTTTCTCCTTTTTTCTTTATTCAGTGCCATTTCTAAGTTTGTATGCAAGCACTTAGCATATATTACAACTGTGATTCATGTAAATACATGTAGTTATGGGTCATTGTTCAGTTATTGCAAGATTTTCACGTCTGTACATGTGCAGTACATGAAAAAGCAGGTAGTGGTTTAATATAAACTTCCCAGAAACTGCATTGTTTTCCATTTCAATTCACATTGGACCATTTCAAATATTCTTTAAGAAGCACATTTTCAAAAATCCGCATCAAATTTCACATGGCCAAAGCAAATAGTTAAATCTGGACCTCCAGCTAAGTATCTAGAAGTTTTACCATTTAATTTGAAAAATCTCAATTTACCATTTAATTTTTAATTTTTAGCACCATTTTGCACTGATGAAAGGTCTAAGGAAGTGTTTTGTTTTCCCTTTTTTCCATATACGGCAATATATAGGGTATTATATAATATGTAATAATATGTAATAATATATATATAATATGTAATATTTTCCGTATGGTGAAGAGGTGGGTTAAGGAAACCTATGAAATACTTGCCTTTACTACTGCTGAAGTTATGTGTAGACACATGATATAGTCCTTCCTAACCACTAAAACATTACGAGCAGTGAAGGAAATCCATCAGGTCACACCTTCCAGAAACAATGGCCATGACAGCTCATTACAGCTTATTTTCATATTTCTGCTGTCATCCGCCCCAGATCAACCCCATTTCTGTTGGGTGCATCTTACAATGCACAAAGTTCAGGGTATAGATTGAGAAAAAATGTTGAAGTAGAAAATATGTTTTGATGGTTGAGAAAATCGAACTGACATGAATATCATTCTATATCCTTTCTATTCAAGATATTTGGACATTTCATGGATTTTCAAAGCCAAATATGATGGATCAGTTTCTGTGGTGTTTTCTTTTATTTACAGTTTGGGTAAACATTGTAAGACCAGTGTACTAAGAAAGATAAACTATTGGGAACATAATACTTTCAGCACGATTTCATTACCATTAGATCTGTGTAAGACTAATGAAAACTTTTCATGTCAGGTGCCCTGATGGGTAGCTGAGGACAGAATTTTTTTTTTCTGTACACGTCATGGACTTTTGGCTGTACAATAGATGCAGTTCCACAGCATCTAATTTTATGCTGGTGTCATTGTTATTTATGAGGAATGAATACAATATTTTTTACAGCCTATACAACTTAAATTGCAGACACTGATCTCTTGATTCAGATATTATACAGTCACAAGGTGTGAGTCATCTAACCTGGTATGTCTGTCATTTTGTCTATGTTTATACAGAATGACTTGATCAAATGGAAATATTCTTCATTTTCATGAAGAATATTTCAAAACAAAATAAAAGATTGCCTCAGACATGGTATCCCATGGTAGCCCATTTCACTTGTTCTTAGAATATCTCTGCCATTGATACTGCAGCCTACCTTGTATATCCATTGGGCTTTTAAGTTGTGGTATTCAAGTTTTGGTCCAGATCTAAAAGGGCGGAGGAGGGGTTGTGGGTACAGTATCCACGGCCTAGTTGTCGGGCCGGTTTAGTTGAACATATCGGAGTCTCTTCTGACGTACAGAGACGCAAAGCACAGTCCATAAATGTAACTTTTTCCTGCTGATGTAATTTACACTGATTCATATGCCTGAGGTTCAGAATGATGTGTTTTTTCCGTGATACAACTCAGTTGTAACAAGGGAGTGTTTGTATGAAGGGGTTGGGTTTTCAAGTTGGAAAGAGCGAAGGATGCCACAGACCATAGGAAAGGGAAGATGAATAGTTTCCGTGGAATACCATTCGTCAAAATAACATTCAAACTACCTCAAAGCAAAAAAAGAAATGGGGAACTTTATTATGCAAAGTGTCAGGGTCTGAAAATAAATCCAAGTGGAGAATGCATTTTAATGCGTGTTTATAGTAATCTGTAAATCATCATGGTTTTTCTGAACAAACAAATGCAAAGTTTGACACAGAATATGAACGTTACAATAATAAGACTGGGTCATTATTGTACATGAATCTACTCTGCTGGACACAAACAGGAAAATTGAAGTCTGGTCTTTTTCATTTTGTTTTGCATACTTCAAAATTGACTTTTCTGCTATGGTCCCATTCCAGTTGTGAGAAACTTCATGATGGCTTTGCAACAGCCTTGTCAGAGTAGTGTTTCAATATACCCAAATATATATTGGCTTGCCCCAAGTAATGCCTTTGAATGTAATTACTTCATAAATGGAAATACTTTTTGTACTATGCTAAGGAAGTACCATTCATATGTTGAGGGATAGAGTCATAGCTAAGTTAGTCTATTTTTCTAGATGCATACGTGAATTTTTATCAACACTCTCTTTGCTCGTCTGGACTTACAAACCTGAATTAGTTCACAATCATCTCAATAACTTCTTTCCAATTGAACATTTCCCTTTGAAAAGGTTGAAATCGTGATTGAAATCAAGATGCATTTTTTTAATGTCATTCAATAGTTAACCAACACATAATATACGTTGATATATTCTGTTGATTTTCTCTACCATATTTTTCTATCCACTGATGACTTACTTCTCTAGAAAGCTAATGGTAATTCTATTCACAATATTTCTTAAAGTTTACAATATGTCTGTAACTAACTGCATTAAATTTGTTGGTGCCAAAAGCTGTGCATAGTAGGTATCATTTTGTATGTACATGAAAGACAGCAATTGAGGATCTCATTTTAACATTTTAGTGACACTCAGGATCCTCCAAGCATTTGCAGTAGGTAAGTCACATTTTATTTGTCAGTTTTCCATGTCTTGGGTTCCTGGAATAATAAAAGGCTTTTGCAATGCCTGCTGTGATTGTACAGAAATATGACTTCATATCATTATCCAAAGGTTTTGTTAATTTCAATTTATATATGAAATACATCCTTTAGAATTGCATTCCCCTATATCAAAATAAATTATATCTGCAATGCACAGCTAGGCAGTTGATTAAACAAAACAAATGCTTTTGTATTTTTTGACCGGTGGATCATGAAAATGAATGTCTTAGATAAATAATGTCATGCATAATTGGATGTTAGGAAGTACTGCCATCATTGCAGATTAACTGTTCAAACACAGGACAAACCCCTGCACCTGCAATTCTCTGATGACAGCAAAACCAATAAAGGGACAAAAAAACAATAAAACATAGTGACTATTCCCTTCTCTTGCCCCCTCAGCAACTTCACATTGGTCTTGTCCCTTAAAATGTGTGTCATGAAAACACGGGACGTTAAAACACTGTGGTTATTGGGTTAGGGTTAGGGTTAGGGTTAGGGTTAGTGATAATGATATGCTACCATATCAGACGCAATGAAATACAATTATAGCAGATGACACATAAAAAAAACAACGATAACACGATTTGATGAATTTAAAAACAGGTAATTAGTAAGTTAGCTTCAGCAGCCCCAGGTAAACTGATATAGATTGTACATATAATCCTGAATACTTCATTATTTTAGTACTACTCTAATTTTACAGCGCAACTCAGCTATTTTTGCAATTATAGTGATAAAACTACTGGACAGAACATTTTAGAAAAATAAACCAAAATACATCACTTGTCAAACAGCACTTTTTTCTTTCATTAAGTCTATGATCACAAACTGGTTTCTGAACATTTTTGGCCTAGCACCTCTAGATGAGACTCCCTGGCTGCACATTAGATAGAGTTGGTGATTCATCTTTTCACAGATATCGCATGGTCTTGTAGTTGCTACTGTATTTGATCTTCACCTTCTTTCAACTGTCATCATAACCATCATTATTATCATAAATATTGTTATTAGTAGTAGTCATATCATTATCATTATCGTTATCATTTATTCATTAATTAATTCATCCATCTATTGATTCATTCAATTGTTATCTATACCCCTTATCCTGCAGTCCCAGCTATCAGTATGTGAGAAGAGGGGTGCACCCCGGATCGATCACAGGACCTCATATAGAGACATTTATCCATTCACTTTCATTCACATGTGTAGGCAGTTTGGGGTCTCCAGTTGGGTCTCTTGCATGGCTTTTGACTGTGGGAGAAAGCCTGAAAACCTGGAGGAAACCCATACAGACACAAGGAGATCATGCAAACTCCACAAAGAGAGGCCTCCTGTTGTAATCGGATCAGGGACCCTTTTGATGTAAAGTGTCATTACTTGCAGATTCTGCAAGAAAGTCTGCCAATACAATACTGAACTGACTGCCAAACCAGACCTCTGAAAATGATGATGTCATTCGTCGATACAACATTCACTCTAGGAGGCAGAGCACTTAGTACTGATCATGCTTTGCAATGGAGGTTTTATTTTGCAGGGCAAGCTTGAAAAAGTTAAACCCAGCAAACACAGTTTCTGTCTTGTAACACAAAGCAGAAGAGACAAACCCCAATTTCCCCATGGGAATCGGTCTGTCTGAGCTATAATGAAATGAGTAGAGCCTGTTTTCCCAGAAGCAAGAAAATCAACTTAGTGCCAGAGTACACAAAGGCATAAGGATGATGATTCTTCAGAGACTTCTCTGCTTAATTGGGCTCTGCGATGTCATTTACTTTGAAAAAATTAGCCTTGAGGCTAAATTCATTTGACGCCAAAATTATATGATTATTCCAGAGTTTCTTCTCTTGATTAGGAAATATGTGTTAACTGCTCCTTATTAGATGAAGGACTACTCATCTCTCATTGGAAAGGAAGTTTGATGCTGTTTTAAAGCTGCTTTTAAAGCTTTTAAAGACATGTTACTCAAGCCGAAAATGTGTTTGAGGTCAAGGTAATGTAGAAATTATTATTTCAAATCATTCCCAATCTTGTTAAATCATGTATTTTTATTAATTAATGAAATGAAATAAAATGAAGTGAAAATAATCAATAAACTTGTTGGCTGAAAATTAAGCAGGATCCATGAGCTGTACTCCCACTGTAGATATTTTTGTGTACAGTGAAAGTGAAATTTGTGGGGTACGGCTATCTTTCAATAATCTAAACATAACTTTAATTTTGGATCCAGCATGAGCCACTAAAAAGTGTCGCACATTTAATTTGACATGTTCAACCATGCACTATTGAGTCATTAGATGATGCGTCTCATTGTGCAATTAATGAAAATTTCAATTCGGTTAAAATGCTGTGTTGAAGCAACTGAGTGGACCAAAGTGTTGGAGAGTTCCCTGATCCTTGGTGTAAATGATTTGGACAATTTCATTCAATGAATTGATAGAACTAAATTTTTTCTGTATTATTTGATTGAAAAAGTACTGATTGGCATCCACAAGGCTCTGACATTAAGGAAAGTTTAACTCAAATACGTCACCACAGATTTTATTTTTTGACTGAACAAATGAATTCTAATACAAATACTTGATATAAAAGAAAAACCTTTATAAATATGACTGCATTTAGACATATTTCTGATCGGTCTGTTTATTATGGAACAGACAGGAATAATGATGTCAGGGAACACAGGAAAAAACGAATACTCTCAAGCCCAAAAATAACCTCCAGTATGTACATGGGATGTGAACTGTACAGTGTGCGGAAACAACAGGAGATTTCAAAAATAATTAATGGAAATTTTCTCAGCAGGCTGCATTACTTGTTGCGGATGCTAAATGATTTTTATCTGTTTAAAAAGGGGACAATCACTGACCTACATGGCGGTGGCTTGTTAAAAGTAGGCAGAACTATAGCTAACTCTGAACTGTCTTTAGATTGGCACTCTCCCCAAAATACAGACACAATTAATTTCACTGAATTTCACATGGGAGCTCCAAGAACCAGGTGCTCAAGTAACAATGTACTGCTTCCTTCCTCTCTGCCTTTTTCTCTCTCTCACTTACCCAAATAGCAAACATAGACACCCATAGACACACGCACACACAAACAAACACACTTAGATGTCAGATATTTGCTGACATTTCAAGGTTTTATCAAGCATTTTACTTCTTCTATGTACCAAAAATGTTTAAACTTTAAAGAAAAGGATGTAAACAGTGTCTTGAAACCAGTAATTTTGCATGAAGTCCTTCCTCTTTCATTCTGAATCACTCGAGTACAAAATGACTGAAGCCTCTCATCACTTCCTCAACTAGTCCTTGATGATAGATATCAGAGACAAGGCTACTACAACATGGCCAGGGCCACCCTGTCAGGTGTCATGGGTCCTGTCTTGACTGAAATCCACAAGTCTTCGTTGTTGACAGTGGTTTTTTTTTTCTTCATTTCTGACCTTGGAGTTGCCATGGTGTTGCTGCAGCAGCAACAGCGATTGTTGGCATGGCGACAGCAGCAGCAGTGGCAGCACACCACCAAAGTAGTGAGGAGGACCAGCAGGGGAAGAGCCACAAGTACTATGAGGCAGACAGTGTTGTAGATGCCCTGGTTGTGTTTCTCTGTGATCAAACTCCAAAGGTGCTGAAAAAAATCCCTGAATCCAATAGTTCCCCCATCCATGACTTCTGGATATGAAACTGTGATGCCTTTTAATTGAGTCTCTGACTGTTGTAAAGTTTCAATTAATCATCCTGTGCGTTCTTGCGTTTCTATAAAAAAGTACACAAAATAATTACAATATAATGTTAATGTTAATTACTTTTTATGTAAATTAGGTGAGGCTTTAAAAGTGTAAGATATGAAATTTCTGTCTCAGTTCAGCTTCAGTGTTCAAGAAAACATCCATCCAGCCAACTGCTCTAACTCTTGCCTTTAACTTAGGGAGGCTAGTTCCAGCAATTGATGAGTTTGAAATCTTTGTACATTGCTTATTCGCTACGTATAAACATTGGCAGCATTGAGGGCCCCTTCATGTATGTCTCTTCCCCCTTTTAAAAGTGATACACCGCCAATACATGTGTGTCCAAATTCAAGAGCAAGACAGATCTTTTGTTTGAGGCTTTCTTTTGATGAGTAGGATTTTGATGTAGAAAATAAGAAAAAAGGAAAATATCCTTCAGTCCCTTGTGATGTTGCTTCTCCTTCCTCAATTATCGTCTGAGCCTTTCTCTCCTGCTTTACTTACTCCGTTTGCCAGGAGGTGGTTCAGTTTGGATAGGTCTATGGAGGGAAAAAAAGAAAGAAGAATTAAGTATAGAGAGAAATTTGGGTTTCAGCAAACAGTTTGTCTCACTCCCTTGTTACCTTCGATTCTATCTTTTTTTGTCTGTCTTGAACATTTCTACTCCTGCTCTTGTCAGCATCAGCTTCACATTTTGAGCTCCCTCCTCATTAATACTGCAGAGGGGTCATTTGGGATTCAAGGCAGACCCTGTAAGAGCCCCACTGAGGGAGACAGGTGCAAAGGAGAGAAAGACAAAAAAGGGGGGAAGATTGTGTCTGAGGGAGTGACAGAGGTAACTAATCTTTCCAAGAGTCCCGCTGAGACTGAGGGTTAGACAGAATGTTGGACAAAAAGAGAAGGGTTGCAGATAGGCGAGAGAGAGGCTGCTGCATGAGAGTCATCTGAATACATCCTTTAAGTGGTTCCCATTGTAGATGATGGCAGCTGGCCATAGTTTTCAAACATTTCCAAGTGAATGATTATCTCGAGCCATTAGAGGAAATCTTCTGAAAATTTCCTACAAAACGGAAATACAAGGTGGTGTATATTGGCAAGTGGAAAAGAAAAACAAACAACTGTCTCTTAAATCAAAGTTTTTTTCTATTTTTCTTCAAGAAATCACCTTTACTGGGGCTAAAGCCTTGAGACAACCTCCCTATTTAAGCAATGCAAGACAACTGTATACTTTCAATGTTTTCAAACACTATTTGACTCAACTTTGCCCTTGGTCACTATCGCTAACTGCTACAGAGTTTTATTCTGGAAGGAGAAAGGATTTTTGAAAATTTGGTGGCTTATTAGGCAGAGAGAGAGAGAGAGAGACAGAGATGATGCATTTGCAGTGGAAGCGTAAATAGATTTTGCATGACTGCTGCTATGCATTGTGTCAGTGATAAAACTCTGATTTTGACACTTATCATTCTGCTCATTTTCTCAAACAGAAGCTGTGCTCTTTGTGCAAAATTTCATGCAGCAAATAACAAAAAACAAAAGTAAATCCAGTCCTGAGACTTATGCCCTCTATGTGATTCTTCTGTATCAGCCATGTTACTTGAAGATCTGCCTTTCGAGATCCTTTACATACGTGTGCATAAATGTTAGGTTTCAACACGATCTTCATCTTAAAACCTCATAGTAGATCAGCAATTGTTTCCCAGTAGGTGATCACCACCCACCTATTCAGCATGTTTCTGCTTTTTAAGTTTCTTAAAGGGATCCCAGTTACCAAGTTATTGTATTTGATAAACATTTTTACCAGCTACATAAAAATGATGTTAACATCTTTCAACATATCTTAGGTTGTACAAAATTTAAAAAAAAAATCCTTTTCACTGCTGGGCGGCCATTGTTGTTTACATCTCAATGCTGTTTGGGTAGTGACATAATGAGGTTGAACTTGGTTCGGTCCAATCATTTTACCGAATGAAAAAACATGTAATCCGTGCAACTTCTCCCATTTAAACCCGAGAGAGATGTGAGTAAGGAGGATAACGCTGAAGACAGAAGTCAAAATGAGCTTCAAAATTAAGGCAAACAAAGACGTACAGAGGCAAGAGTCGGCAAAAGTCACTGGTATGCTATGCTGACAGAGAGAGAGCAGCTTTTGTTAGGAGCTCCACTTCTGGTCATCCGCTGTTCACTGTAGACTTTGGACTGCTGTGCTGACTGACTAGGGTGACTTGTTGTCATCTCCCTCCGTGATCATGACAGTTCATCCTCGCAGGAGAACATCCAGCATCTCCTGCATGTGGTGCTTCCTCGAGCAGGCTTGATTCGTTTCCCGAGGACCTTTTGTATACTTATGAAAGCAAACTGTAGGCAAGGCATTTGGCTTTAGTGTTCGCTTAAAACTAGCAGCACCTGTGAGCTCTTTCAGCACCGGCTAAATGCATCAAATGCATCTGGAGAGCAGCGGCGAGAACACTGCCATGGATTCTGAGGAAGTTGTGTATGTCCACAAGTATTTTACCACTTCTTTATTCTATTCTTGTCCCTTGGAGAGCTGTATAGACTAGTTTCAGGCCTTTGGACTGGAAATTTCACCCAAAAGAAGCACAATGTGGCATTTTTACTGTATACACTGTACCTTTTTGAGCAAGAGTTAACAGTGGCTGAGAGCCAAAGTTAACTCAGGGAACCTGTATGCGACATCAGCCCAGCACGCAATGTGCTAGTAAAACAATGGCTGATCCAGTAGATTAAAATATGTGTGATACATTGCGATTTTTAAGGAAGTAGCAATTCCTTGTGCTTTTTTTAAAAACACATTCTTGTATGAGATAATCATTAAGGCATATTTTGCCACATAGTACCCCCAGGCGGGGTTCCCGTTAAGGCCTGTTTGAGCTTCCAGGCTATGATCAGGTTATTGTAGGTACATGCATAATGATGAGAATCATCCCTGCTGTATAATATTATGTCTGCCCTTTGTCAGCAACACCGTCAAATTGAGAGGATCGTCAGTACGCCTGAGTCATTAAACAGTTGGTCTACAGATGATTGAAAAAAAAGAAACAGGGAATGGAATGGAATTGTGATTAAACAATTAAGGAAAAAAGAGTAGTCTTGATACAGAAAGTGTGGATAGGTGTAAGTGTAAAGTGTAATAAATAAGTTGTGATTATCTTAGTCGCAATCCAAACACCCTTATCAACTTATTTACTTGATTTACTTGTACAATGTACAATTCTGACAGCACAGCCACATCTGCATTGCTCAAACGTCCTGTGAAGTCTTTCTCAGTCTCTGAAGGCCACCCACAGCACTGAGAGATTGACCAGAGATATTTACACAGTTTGCTTTTAGGTGACTATAGGAAACAGTAATGGTACACAGCAAATATTCTAAATGAAAATCACTGTAAAAGAAAAAAGGCTAAATTTTGTTTTGCTTTACAAAATATTCACATATAAAATAACAATGCTTTGTTTTTCAATGAGGTTCCAGGGTTATATATTCTCTTGGCCTGCAAAATTTCTCATTTTAAGACTCTGAAGGTTCTTTCACATGACACTGTGCTCTCCTAGAGCCATTTGTAACGGAAAAGGCCATTTCAGGGGCACACAAAGCCAGGAAGGGGCTGAGAAAAATGTTATGATTGCACTCACTTGGCCCTGCTGCTTTTTATGGAACATGTGTGACCTAAAAGACTTGAAGTTTTGACAGAAGGCAGGGAAGGAATGTTTAATGGCTTGCCCCAAGCACACTGTGAGTACAAACCCATCATTTGACCGTATTTAATACATTACTTGTAAATGATCACTGTAACCTAACGGTCAAGTTACACATGCTGAATTTAGTCACATGTTATTTCCCCAATTAATTAATTTAATTTAATTAATTAATTAATTTATTTATTAATAAATATTGTGTTTTGCAGAAGGCATTCCAACTGCATATGAGGTATATTCCTCTTAGAGGTGCTCAAAAACAACAATAATATTCATGAATATAGGAAAATGTGTAATGATTTCATCAAAATAAGACAGACTTTTTCAGACCTCTATGGTAATATGAACATCTAAATTGTAAAGAACTTGTGTATTTTTCAATATTTCTAAGTAAGCTTGTAGTATTTAGCTCATAATCAACATTTTTAAACCAAAGATAAACTTGTTTTGGTGCTGCTATAACGAATTTATCCGCAGATTAACTAGAAATAAGTGTGACATCATGCTTATTAAAAAACATTCACCCAGTAACTAACTTGAAAGGATGAATGTTTTCTGTGAAGGTCCATTGAACAGACCAGCATAAATGCCTCCACTATGGTTGATGTGACTCATCTAGACTGTAAACCCGTTTTTATCTCTCCAAAATTACATTTGAAAGAATTTAGTTCAAAACCTGTTGTAACTGAGTGGTTTTGCCAAAAACACTGGAAGACACTGATCTTATTTCTGCAGCTGTCAAACATCTTGTAAAACGCCAGTATGCTTTAACAGGCCGTGTTAGCAACAATTCTGCCTTTGTTTTCCCAGACTCACACAGCGAAAGAAGATCAACAGTTCATGTAAATGCTCACCAGAGTATTTGAAGTTGTTGGCACTCAACGTCTTTCAAAGCATAGAGCACAAGCATGTGTAAGGAGGGAGGTCAAGTCTAATCCAGTAAACTGCCAAAACTTCTATTGTGTCTGTTTCGGCATCTGTCTTCTGCTTAGTATAGGTTCCCCTTGCCTAAACACCATGACAAGTCTTCACTTTCTGTTCCTATTTCCTTCTCAATCTTTGTTTCCTGTCCCCTCCTTCACGTTCTTCTTCTTCTTCTCTCCTACTCTGAGTGTGTGTGTTTTGGTCATAACGTCACCTCACCCTGCCCACTTTGTGTAAGAATGGGCCCTCTGTCTGCTCCTCTGCATTTCCTGTGTGAATGTTTGTGGTTGTTTTACTGTACTTACTCATGAACTGTTGGTGATGTCAGCCAGATACAGATATTAAAGAAAGGTGCAAAGTTGAGAGATTATTCTACAAAAAGGCATAATATAGTTATTATCATGAATTACAAATGTCATGAAAAAAAAAGAGATGAAAACATTGCATTACAGGATTTGATGCTTTTACCGTAACAATACTTCCATCTGTCAATGTCCGAATTGTAAAATTACAATGACAAGTGGAAATGAAATCAGCTAAGTGAAAATGCTGTCAAGGGCCATCAGGTGAGACAGTGAGATACAGATATAAGAAAGAGTAAGGTCACATGAAGTGTGCATTGGTAAAAAACTTGAAATACACACAATGCCTGTGGCATCGTCGTCGATCCCCTTTCAGCTCAGTCAAGCAAAAGAGAATTTTCATTCAAGTGAGGGAAAAAGAGAAAATGTGTTACATTAAATGGAACTCAATCTAGTCTCTTGAAAAAGGGAAGTTACAAGTGAATGTGCATTGACTCGAATACTGTGTGCCCTCCATTGTTTGGTGTGTGCCCAGAGACATACAGTCCACCTCATGCATTAACTCAGAAACCTGTTTGTGTAGGCTTCAGAGTCAGGTCACATGCAAAATGATAAATATCATTGAAACCATATTTTAAGTCTCAACCATTCATGATTGTTATAGTAAAAAAGTGAACTTTTTGTCTACATTTGAAAAAAAGATTCAGAGACAATGACAGTGAAGCTGCTGTGCATAAAACTTTGAACTCAATAATCCGGAAAAGTCTTGTCCTCACTACCCGCCTGACTGAACACAACGTTTTCATAGCTGTTGGACATGCTTAAACAAAAACTGATGGGACAAGCCATGCCATGTCTGCAGGAGTGGCTGTGCCATCCAAGGCATACCGCATCCTTCCTCCCACACTCACATACATATGTTGTACATGTACACATACACTCAACCAGCTCAGACAATCTGTCCGTAAAAAGATGAACCAATATCAAAGCCACCGAACAGACATCTCACTGTCTATTTTCATTGAGCATGATTGTTGAAGAATCTTATGCAGGACTGCAATTTTTGATTAATACTTATTTACCATCGTTTATATGAAAATGATCACATCGTGAAGGAATTTTAAGTTTTTGGTGGCTTTGGTGTTGACACCAGTGCTGCAAAAGGCCTGATCAGGTATATCTTTATTTGAAAAGTGGCTATATTTGGCAATGAAAGCAGTTTTTAATGTTTGCCTTTTCTTGACAGAAAGCCTCTTTTCTCTTCTCCTCTGATATTGTAAGGAACTTATTGTAGGTCCTCCCCTCAAAGGACATTCTTGACATATGCCATAGTGACCTGAATCTGGAGTGTTTGTTGATAAAACCTTGATCTCAGTTTATATTGCATTGACCCTGAACTACAACGGCTATAGCTGTCATCCAGCCTGTAGGGGCCATATTCTTCTATTATGAGGGAAAAACTCAAGTTCACACAATAAATTCCTCCATTGAGCTGGGGTCTCCAGCCAAGCAGGAAGATCCACTAATTTCATGCTTGCTCACTGATCAGACAATTAAGTTTGTAAAAAAAAAGTGACTGTTACATTAGCCATTTCAATCCTCTGCTTCTGTCAATGACAAACTCTTACTTTCACAAATCTGGTGTATTATGACGCCATGCATTGTGCACTGTGAGTTTTTGAATGTGAATGATAAATAAAAGTGACAGTAGCAGTAGTGGAATCTGACAAGTGCCTGGAAATAGGATGCTAATTAAACCAGTCCTCCAGAGATGATTCTTAACTATGATTCAGCCATGTGTTTGGAACCAGCTTGGCTAAAACAGGAAGAGAAGAAGTTGCTGGAAAACATGAAGTAAGCAAAATGTTAAGCAAAATGTTTCAGTACGTTTTTAAGATTTGTGACTATTAAGCTGTCCCGAAATAAAACAAATATATAGTTACAAATATATACAGATAGAAACAACTATCTGAACATAAACAGGAACTGTTAACTTGAGGGCTAGACAAAATTCTCAAGTCATTATCTTTAAAAGACAGACTTTGACTGGTGTTTCCTATGAAACAAAGTTATGGCCTGACCTCATTCTTTGACCTTATGTGGTCATAAAATGCATTCACTTCCCTTTTTTGTCAATTTGTTGTCTCCATGTCAAGTACACAATGCAGCACAAATCACCAATGAAAAAAATGTAAAAGTACCAGGAGGAAAAACATTATTTTGTAAACCTCTGTTTAATTAATTTTCACATCAGCAAGACAATGAGTCTTTTACTTGGATTAACCTCATCACTGCATCATATTTTCACTATACCTGAACTACTGAAGATAAGATAAGATAATACTTTATGATCATCTTGGGGCTTATTTACTTTTCTATTTAATAATTATTAATCAGTGTATCTGGTTGATGAAAGACATGCACTACAACAGAAGTGTCTAAAATGAACTTTGGGTTGTGTACTTACAGCAGAGGAGGAAACATGTTTGCATGTCATCAAAACCATGTTCTTACCCAATGAATAAATTACCACCCTTCTCTTTCTCCCTCTCTTTCTCCCTCTCTCTCCCTCTGTCACTTTCTCTCTCTCCAAATACACATTCATAGACATATCTTCTCTTCCTCCTCTCTCTTCCTCTCTCTCTCCCTCTATCACCCTCTCTCTCTTCATATCCATAAACATATACACACTGTATAAAATGTATGTTAAAAATGACCTTTATTACAGTCTATTTTTTGTACATGACAACGAAACATTCCAAGACAAGCAAAATTCCGTAAGTAAGCCACATTTCCCGCAAATTTCTCTAAAATTCATTCTGTTGCAAAATAAATTGTGTGTGTGTGTGTTTGCATTTGTAAGAGAGTAACACAAATCATGTCCCACAGTTACACAAACACTGCAAGACCAAAAAAAGGGTCCTCATTGCGCATTCATTAATCAGTCCTGATACACAAACTGCAACAATGATGAAAATGTCTAAAAAGCAGATTTTGAAGCTCAAAATCACATCAGTTCTTACCTTGCATTCAGCACAACAGCAATGTCAAAACCTCATGTCTCCCTGTACAGGCTTCCCATTCCTTCAAGGGCTCCAACACAGCAAGCTTTGAGCATCAATACAAGCCTGATAAAGATCAAGCTGTTCAAGGACCAGTTACCCAATTAAGGTCTGGTGTTTACAAGGCAATCACAGAGTAAGTTCTTGTGGGCGATCGAGGTTGTTCCGCCCCCATATTCAGAAGCCTGCCAGGGCCTGTTAGCTTGTTAAATTCAGTGAGACGTAAAGAGTCTCATTGAGCACAAGGGAGGTCAGGGATGACCCATAATGCCACTTTTGATCAGCTTCAGCACATCATTTGATCTTTAGTGAATTCTGTGGAGAGGTGTGTGCATGTGACGAATTGAAGAAAGGTTACTGAATTTGTTCTGCCACAAGATCTCATTCTGGTATCCTACTGTAGGCAAAATTATCAAAGACAGACAGTACATGTATGTCTATGGTAGTAGATAGTAGTACTCTTCTTACTCTCCAACTCAGCATACATGTCATTGTAGCCACTTTTTTGGCCTGTGATACCTTTACCTTCACCATATCCAATATGTCTCTGTATTCCTTTTGCTCCTTAGTTCCCTCAGTTTCCCACTTCCTCCTACCTAACCTCTTACACTCCTACAATTCCTCATTCCATCGTCAAGTCTCCTTGTGTTCTTGACTTCCAGGTGACACACTCAGCACTCTTTTACCTGTCTCATGCCACATCAGCATTAGTTTACAACTCATCTTGAGCTTTTCCTGACCAATTGGGACCTTTCTCAACTTCTCCCTAAAAACTATACAACACTCCCCCCTTGTCAGTTTCCTTTTTATCTTTCTTGCCACCAGAGCCTACCCACAAACCGCCATCCTATGCTATACATTGTAGATACAAGATGTAGTCTAGATGAAGTCCTCTTCTGGAAGCAAGAATTCTCCACAGCCATTCCCATCCTTTTTGCAAAGTCTCTCACAATCTGTTCCTCTGCATACCTATCCTAGATAACCACCCCCCCCCCTTTACTTTGTCATCATCTCTGTTGCCTGCACCAACATGTACATTGAAGTCTGCACCAATTACAACTCTACAACCCTCTCACCTCTGGGGATATTCTACATCACTTCATCTAAATCACTCCACGATTCATCCTGCTCTCACATGCTACCTGTGGGACATAACTGCTGACTTACACAAAATCTGCGACTTGGATACAACCTCAACAAGAAAAAAAATCTTGAAACATTCTATTTTTGTTTGCAACATCCCAGCTTTATTTGCCAAAAGTCGATGTGTGAACACTATGCATTGGAATGTTTCATCATCTGAGTTGGTAGAAATCTTAACTGGTGAACGATGCTTTCCTGAAAGCAGGATCATTACCAACCTCTGATGACAAATTGAAACAGTGAGGAGATGTAAAAATCGATGGTATGATATTTTCTGTCTTGTTACCTCTTGAACACATGAAAACCTCTGTTTTCTGGATTACATTCTGTTCCATTTAATTCCATTCCATTTCTGACAGACGGTTTTGGAATGTTACCTTTAGATTGTAATGCAACCAATGGTTTAAATTAGTAAGACATGAATCATCATCATAAACTTGAATAGCCTTGGGTTACAGTAAGTGCACATAGCTAAACAAAGACCTGAAAGAACTTTCAGGAGGCTTGGTCAAAAGCCAGCTACTCTTCCTTATTCATCATGATACTTGAGGGCCATTTGGAGTTAAATCAACAGTAACAGAAAACAGCTTTTCCTAAATAGGACTAGGACAAGCACATACAATAGATGCATAATGGGTAAGCTAATGTTAGTAGCTTTTCAAGGAGACCATTTCATAAAGCAGTGAAAGTTTTAACTTTGACTGATCATAAAGTGTTGGTGGAGAACTATGGGAAATGCCAAAAAAAGTAGCCTGATATGGACCTTTGATAGGTTTGTCAACAGGGAACTAGAACAACTCCCAATTGCCAACTGTCAGTGCTTAAGTTTCAAAATCAATTTAATATTTGGTCTTTCAGAAGATTGGGCAAAGGCAAAGGTGTTGCATTTCAGTATGTGATCTGTTACATGTCCTGTGCTTTGCATGGTGGATGGTTTCAGTCGAGTTAGACAACTTGTATTTGTACTTTCAACAGTTCTCCAATATTTTCTTGAATAATGTACATATATCTCTTCAAGAATCGGGTACGTTTTTTTAATCTGGGAATGCAACATTGATCGATTGCCATGACTATGCAGGTTTTCATCTTTGTCACCTAAGCACAGAGGTTTGTTGAAATTTCTGTACCTTGAGATTGATAAACCCTGGAGATTTTAAAAAACAAAAAATGGTCCTCAACATTTGCACTTCTTGTCCATTCCTTTTTACAAAGTAGTGAACCTGACCCATCATTGCTTTTAAATATATGAGCATTTTGTGGAGCCATTTAATAACCGATTGTGATACCTGCTGCCAATATCCTCTGTCCCTGTGAGAGGTTCCAATTGCATGTTATAATAGTTATGATTTGTATTCACAGATGCCTAGTGTTTTTCATCCCCTGTCAGTACTTTGAAAAATTAGAAAAATTAGAAAAAATGACAGATATCATGGACACATTAGAAATTTTACAAGAGCACCAGTACTTCTCAGTGTGACAGCCCAGCCAGTCCTCTATGAAGAAATTGTTGAGTCATTGTATTTTATTTGGATTCTCCAGATATTTCATCTGAGGGATTTGGTGTACCTGGGTTGAATGTTCCCTCCACATAAATTACATTGTGAATGCCGAGGGCCTCTTTCTTTTACACTTCCATTCTTTCTTTGACTGTCTCTGTGTTTGTATTCAAGACCACTTATCAGTTTTTCTCTGATTCAAGTAAGTGCACCTGATTGAGAAAGGCCACATTTGTGGTTTAGATGTATGAATTATCGATCATTATTTGTTGATTACTTGATCACCATAATTCAGCAACATATTGATTTATTAATTTAATGCATATAAAAACTAATTGGTTTCTGTCTGATATAAAAAATAATAATAGATAAATCAATCCATCAACCAATCAATCAGTCTTAAACAACATGAACATTTTCATGGCATTGGATGAGGATGTTTTAGGTCCATCTACAGTAAAAAATTTACATCAGGTTCTGAGAATCTGACAGGGGGATGGAGATGTTGTTTATAAATTGAGATGGAAATACAGTACTGCCGTTTGAGGTCTGCTGCTGTCATTACTTTTTGTTGTGATCTACAGTCAAATTTTTTAAGAGGGGGAATGTCAAATCTTACAGAATAAGGTTTGCAATAATAATGACACGCTCTAATATTGTAGCCCTTGTTGTCTATTGGATGCAGAAATGACAAAATTCTATTAAAGTGCATGGCCTACAGATAATGATTGAGTTAAAGACCATTGGTCATTGGTTCAAATGCAGAGTTCAAATTGAAAATTATACGCTATTTCATAACAATCTATACCATACATCTGTTGTATTATATTTGAGGGTCAGATATTTAGTAAAGGTACACTCAATTTTATTTTTTTATTTTCAAACTCTTTTCTCTTTATAACTTTCCCTTCCCACATTTCACTACCAAAACACGGACATTCAGAATTGACATAATTGCTTCACCTTCGTATATCTTATCCCCAGAGATCAGAGAGTGGTAATCTGTGCAGACTTCTATGGACATGTTGGTGCAGGCAATAGAGGTGATGAAGAAGTGATCAGCAGGTTTGGTATCCAGGATAGGAACACAGAGGGACAGATAGTGGTAGACTTTGCAAAAGGGATGGAAATGGCTTTTGTGAATACTTTTTTCCAGTAAAGACAGGAACATAGGGTAACTTATAAGAGTGGAGGTAGGAGCCCGCATGTGGACTACATTTTGTATAATAGGTAATCTGAAAGAGATCAGTGACTGCAAAGTAGTGGTAGGTGAGAGTGTAGCCAATCAGCATAGGATGGTGGTCTGTAGGATGACTCTGGTGACAAGGAGGATCAAGGGGACAAAGGCAGAGCAGAGGACAAAGTGGTGGAAGCTGAAAAGGGAGGAATGTTGTATGGTTTTCAGGGAGGGGTTGAGAAAGGCTCTAGGTGGTCAGGGAGAGCTTCCAGATGACTGGACATCTACAGCTACAGCTAATGTGATCAGGGAGACAGGTAGGAGAGTACTTGGCGAGTTGTCTGGAAGGAAAGTAGATAAAGAGACTTGGTGGAATGAGGAGGTGCAGAAGTATATACAGAGAAAGCGGTTGGCAAAGGAGAAGTGGAGTAAAGAAATGAGTAAAATTGAAGTCAGGAAGGCATTGAAGAGGATGAGAGTGGAAAGGCAGTTGGTCCTGAAGGTATACCTGTGGAGGTATAAAAGTGTCAAGGAGAGGCAGCGGTAGAGTTTCTGGCTGGATTATTCAACAGGATCAGAGAGAGTGAGAAGATGCCTGAGGAAGAGGTGTGATGGTGCCCATTTTTAAGAATAAGGGAGATGTGCAGAATTGCGGTAACTATAGAGAGATAAAGTTGATGAGCCATATAATGAAGTTATGGGAAAGAGTAGTGGAAAGTAGACTGAGAGCAGAAGTCAGCATTTGTGAGCAGCAGTGTGGCTTCATGCCTAAATAGAGTACTACAGATGCAATATTTGCTTTGAGAATGCTAATAGAGAAGTACAGAGAAGGTCAGAGGGAGCTACATTGTGCTTTTGTAGAAAAAGCATACAACAGGGTTACGAGAGAGGAACTCTGGTTTTGTATGAGGAAGTCTGGGGTAGCAGACAAGTATGTTAGACTGGGGCAGGACATGTATGCTGGCTATGAGACAGTAGTGAGGTGTGCTGTAGGTGGAACAAAGAAGTTCAAAGTGGAGTTGACTTCATCAGGGTTCAGCTCTGAGCCCCTTCAGCGGTGATGGACAGGCTGACAGATGAGGTCAGACAGGAATCTCCATGGACCATGATGTATGCACATGACATTGTGATCTGTAGTGAGAACTGGGAACAGGTTGAGAAGTAGAGGTTTACTCTGGAAAGGAGAGGAATGAAGGTTAGCTGCAGCGAGACAGAATATGTGTTTGAATGAGAGGAACCCGGATGGAACGGTGAGGCTACAGGGAGTGGAGATCATGAAGTTGGAGGATTTCAAGTACTTCGGGTCAACAGTCCAGAGCAACACAGAGTGTGGAAAAGAGGTTAAGAAACTGGTTCAAGCAGGTTGGAATGGGCGGAGAAAAGTGTCAGGGGTACTATTTGATAGAAGAATATCAGCCAGAATGAAAGGAAAGGTGTTCAAGACAGTGGTGAGACCAGCGATGCTGTATGGTTTGGAGACAGTGACAATAGCGAGAAGACAGGAGGTCGCAGAGTTGAAGATATTGAGGTTCTCTTTGGGAGTGATGAGGATGGATCGGATCAGGAACTATAGAGGGAATTACAGAGGGATAAAGTTGATGTGCCATACAACACACAACACACAACAAGAAAAGGCAGGAGGCAGAGCTGGAGGTAGCAGATATTAAGATGTATGATGATGTTTTGTAGGATCAGAAATTAAATGAATCTATCAGAGGGGGCAGAAGATGTTTTGGAGAGAAGGTCAGAGAAGCCAGAATGAGATGGTTTGGTCATGTACAGAGGAGGGATGGAGAATATATTGGTAGACTGATTCTGGAATTGGAGCTGCAAGGCAGAAGGTCTAGGGGAAGACCAAAGAGAAGAATTATGGATGTAGTGAGACAAGATATGAAGGTATTTGGTGTGAGAGTGGAGGATACAGAGAATAGGGTCAGATGGAGAAGGTTGATTCTTTGTTGCGACCCCTGAAGGAAAAAGCCGAAAGGAAAGGAAGAAGAAGAAGAAGCTTCACCTTTGTATATTTTGCTGTCCCCTCCATACAGACTATTTTCACGAAATATGAATTGAAAAGGTTTTCAATGCAAAATAGAATTTAATCCATACTTACACACTTTAATGTTGGATTTCTAATTTCTGTTGACATTTACACATCTATGCCCCCTGAAGCTTTTTAACTCCTTCTGTTGTGTCACTTTCAGGTTGTGCTTGTGGTGCAATGTTGGTTAGGAATAGGATGAAACATGGGCTGATGTCCTCTTTGTTGCAGAAAACACTGAGCACTCTATGCGGTGGTGTGGACGCCAGGCCGACATTCTCAATCTCTCTCTGGGTTTTCACAAGCTGAGATCTTGTTGTCTTTTCCTTTATTATGCCCTGACCATTTCTTTTATCTGATGATTCACCATTGTGTTCCACCTTTCCTCCTTTTCAGTTCTTTCTAGATAGAACTCAGCAACGCTAGGCAGATAAGACTAGCAATCACGGGTTAGAAAATTTGTTCATAAATAAAATAGTGTCATTTATCAGAAAACAGAGGAGGAATTCTGTCTGTATTGTTGATAAAAATTCAGAGTGTTTGGCTGAAAACAGGCTCCCCCTATGGAACAAAACTCTTCTTGTTTCGCAATGGACATGAAAACAAGGGAGAGCTTTTTTGACACATATTTCTTGAATTCACAACAAAATCAATTTGAATGTTTCAACTGCATTTCAAAATAAATGGCAAGATACATAAATGAACACATAAATATGTGATAAATAAAAACATAAATAAAAGATTATATATACTATATTATATGCTATTTTCTTGCACTGAAATTTAGTTGCAACAGCTGCTTCCCAATAGAAAGTTACATAACAATAATTTAATACATTTCATTAAGTGGTATCTGAGCTAATACTTTGGGATGAAATAGATCATAACATGACATTAATAAAAATCTATGGTGTAGGACTGCAATTTAAACCAGTTCATTGAAATGGCCCATTAACACATTGCGGTCCAATGCATTCATATTCTTTTCCTGTTCTCTTCATCGGTGATGCGATTCTTGTTCTGAGCCTCCTAAGTAAATTTCAGCTCTGTGATTGCAGTATTTAAAGTCGGAAGAGGGATTGAAGATATAGTTTGAGTTTAAAAATTCCCTTTAATTAAACGTTGGGGTTAGACAGGCAAACATTCAGAGAGAACACATAAAGGTACTCAGTACAGCTCAGTGGTAGGGGATCAACTTAGAATGAAAAAGGCAACTTGTCATGGCTGCAGAACAAAAAATGCCTCCTATTGCCCTGGTAGAAATAAATTCCCCCAAGTTGCCGGTTAACGAAAAGAAATCAAATTCCACCTTTAGGCGAGTCTTAATCAGTGGTTTTAAGACCGACACTGGACTCTCATCCCCTTTAATTTCTGGCTCAGCCAAATGGCCAATTTGGCTGAGGCCGACAAAAAGTTCAGCAGAACGGATATCTTCTTACTGACCTTCTAATAATGTGGACCAAAAATAAATAAGTGCAAACTAAACATAACCACCAAACCTAAAGATAAGCCTTGCAAGAAACTAAACAATGGCAGCAACCTGGGGCATTCGACAAACAAATGAGGCAATGTTTCAGGGCGTGAAAAAAAACAAACAGTCCTCCGTCACTTCAGGCTCAAAACGTGCCCTGTATGTGTTGGTAGCTATGGCGCCTTGCACAATCCTCCACTGGAGGTCACCTGCCCGCTTGTCCAGTGGTGACTTATATTATAAGGCTCGCCAACTCTTCTTTGGAGAGATGTTCAGTCTGAAGAAATCATGCCACTTCGATTCCTTCACGTGTGATAAGGGGTGTAAGTTTAGAACTTTGACCCATGTGCCGTAGAGGTCTTTTTTGCCCATGTCTTGAAACGCCTTCAAGCTTGAGGTTTGAAAGGTCAGTAGCAGGCCGTCCTCTTCCTTCCACTCCCCAACCTATGGCAGGATGGTCAGCGAGGGGAATCTGTAGTCGATGTCCTCGTCCCAAAGCTCATGGCGGGAGCCATCCGATACGAAGCCCTTCAGGTAGGGAGGGAGAGCGTCACAGATTTCCTTAACTACCCTAGTGACAAGCCGAATGGAGGTGGAGTGCCCAGAGTCTCCCAGCGCAATCCGGGAATATGGAGGTAGCCGTAAGAGGTGACACAGCTTTGTAATGCCCGCCCTACTGAGGCTGAGACTCAGGCCTGTGGAATGGAAGGCCTGGGACCCCACAAAGTCATTGAAGAGTAGAGGCTCTTCCATCAGCCACCAGCCTGGGGGGTCATTCTCCTTCCTCCCAAATGCTAAAACCTGCCAAGCTCGGAGGACTGAGCTGTACAATAACGTGAATCCGGTCAGGTTGAGAACCACCGGCTGCATCAAAAAGAGCTGTCTATCTAACCCAAACCGTCCAACCCTATTTAATAGCAGCTTTGCCGTGACCAGCCAGCTGGGTCCTCACTCATAGAGCACTTTCCTCATTGTCGCCAATCGAAAAGCCGATACCCTGCTATATATAATGGAGGGACAGAGAAGGCCAAGAGAATCTGTTGGCAAAATTAAAAATGCTGCATAGTGTTGCTTTAATGGATGATCTCAGGCAACTATATCTCTCAATTATCAAGAACCTAAAATTCTGTGAGATATGTTTTTGTTGATTTTATTCTGGTAAAGACAAGGCTTGTAGTGTGTACTGAGGGGCGTGGCCTCTCACCCCACGGGACTGACCGCGTCCTGCGGGCGACCAAGCAGTTTACAGTCCAGTGTGTGGCGCTGGACCCCCCACGGACGGTGGCAGGGGTCGTGGATTCAGGCAGTGCGGCCACCCCGAAGAGGCAAGGACCGACCTCTGCTTCTTCCATGGCAGATTCGGCAGCAACGTGTTGCGTTGCATTGAGCCATGCTCATACAGGGCGCCTGCGGAGCGGCGGAGCCGGAGCTCGTTAGCAGCAGTGGCTGCCAGCGGACACACCCAGTTGTTGTTTATCAGGGACTCGAGGTATGGACTGCGATTCCTGGTGGACTCTGGCCCGCAACAGAGCCTTCTTCCCCCAACGCGAGCAGACATTCTGCTAGAGGCAGTGGCCCACTACTCAGCGCCATTAATGGGTCATCCATAATGGCTTTGGTTCGTGATCAGTGACTGTTTGTTTTGGCAGCCGCCGTTTTGAATGGGACTTTGTGATCGCCTCCATCACTGTTCCCACCATCGGAGCGGATTTCCTGTGTGCCAAAAGCCTGCTCATGGACGTTTCCACGCTCACCACTGTTTCCCCCGATCTTTTGTACCAGCGGAGCTCATGTCGGCTCGTTTCGTGTTTGTGCGACATGACACTCACCTCTACAGCCCCCGTACAATGGGCCATTCCGGGTTCTCGAGGCAGGCGCTAAGACTTTCAATAGCCTGCTGGACACGGGCGGGCGTAGAGAGCGAGTGTCGGTCGATCAGCTGAAGTCAGTGTACAGGGTGGCGGGTGAAGTTCTTCTTCCAGCCCAGGTTCCCCGCCGGGGTCGCCCTCCCTCCAAAATCCCAGCAGCACCTTCACAGGTCCAGTGTCCGGAGCCCCCAGCCATTCTGACCGAGGAACACCATAGGCATTATGGCTGGCCGATCAGGCCTCCCGTGAAGCACTTGTTGGGTTTAAGTGTCCCTTCTGGGTGTCCGGGGAGGGGGTTGGACACTGATGGGTGTGACCTCTCACCCCACGGGACTAGGGGCTGGGTGCTTGGCTTAGGCCGGAGGCTTATATATGTGCGCCCCGGAAGTGTTCGGTTGGTTGTATCGTGGTATGGTGGTGCTTGATAATAAACATAATCTCTCATTCAAGACTCCAAGGCTTTGTCACCGATTATTCCTCGCTGAGTGCCACAAGCTCATCTTTCTGACCTTTGCTGCACCATTGTTACTTTGCTGCTCATCTATTTGTGTCTAATATATTCACATTTCCTACAGGCCAATTATTTACCAAGTTGTTTCTGCTGACCAGACACTTCAGTGGATAACTAATGAATAATTAGAAAATGCAGTAATTGTACAAAGAATTTTAAAACTGCTGAAGTGAGAGATTTAGAGTAGTTTTGTTTTTCTGATAAAATCAAATCTATGGCTTTATAATGTATCTTTTGAGTATGTAATTCAATTATGAGCATATTTGCTTGGACCATCTTTGGTTGGACGATACATGAGGAATTTATGGGTACCATTAACCAAGAGAATCTGTTTCTGTAGATCTTATTCTGGGCTAACAAAACCATTGTAGGTAGGAAAAGTAGAATTGGAGGCCAAGGCAAAAAAGAGCACATGATGAGCTCTGGCACCAAGATTGCAAGCATGTCATGAACCCCTCCGGCTTTACTTCTATATCAGGCCTCAGATGAGTAAAATCTGAAAACCTCCTGAAACACCAGCAGTGTGAGGCAGTTGAGTGTTGCTTGAATACCTGCTAAAATAGATTCTCAGTCATACATTTAGAGTAACAGAAATTTTTTTAGGGTACATTCATACTATAGCACAATCAAATCTGAACTGAAACTGAAAATATTTCCTTACCCACAGTAAAGGTTTTACATGATAACAATTCAGCTGTTTTGTTGTTGGGTTGGTATACCATAAAATATATTTTGATAGTACCAGTAAACGCCTTTCGTTGTTTAAATATGGGTGTGAAATTAAGCAACGTGTTGCATTCCAGTATTTATTTGTGATTTTATGTCTGTCTCATTCCAGTCACAACTGTTGTATTATAAATAAGCACAATTGGCCAAAGTCCATGGTATCTTTTTAGTGTGATGTGAATCGACGACACTGTAGTTACAGGTTGTTTTTTGACAGGTTCATTTTTGAGTGAAAAAAGCAAACTGAAGGAAAATATTTGACTCATCAAATGGTACATTCAAGTCAGTAGGACTAGTTGAGTATTTTATTAATATGTAGAAAATGTATTAAAAAAGGAGCTATATAGTACATGTATAAGTCAAACGAGAGCTAAATTTGACAGCAAAATCCAAGTTTATCCATCAACAAATTCTTAGTTTCAGCAAGTATTATCTCTCAACAGTCAAGATGGCATTTTGTCAACATTTACATTTTCATCGCAAGATTTCGGATAACTGTAGTTACAGTCTGTGGCTTACACAATCGATATCACATTAAAAATGTTTAACCAATGAAATCAAGCATTTTAACATTCATATACCAGAAAGTCTTGTTTGTTTTTTTTAACCGCAACATTGTATGTCCAAATAGTCATTTGAAAATAATCAGTATTGAAATAAATAGGGCAGCTTTCCTTCAGTTTAGGATGCATTGTACTGTGAAGAGCGAGAGACTTTGTGTAATATTAAAATAATGTTGGAGAAATGGTTTTAAACATCTAAATGAAGAGATGAAAAAGCAAAATGGGGAAATAACTAATTTCATTTTCATCAAAAACACAGAATAACATAATTTTATTAGCTAGGAACCACATCATTTGTTATTGACAAATCAAGAACAAAAATATAAATAGATAAATAAAATAATAAATAAATCAATATCTCGTCTAAATCATTTTTAGAATATTTGTAAGGTATTGATATTCAAGAAATAAAGTCCCAATGCTAAATGATGTTTTATTTTCAAACATTTTAAAAAAAGTCTAAATGTTAATGCAGGTTATACATGAACCATTAAAGAAAGTGTACAAATCAAAACTCTAAATAATTAGTTGACTATGGACCCCAAACATTCAAAATTATGGAAAAAGGTGGATTAGACCATTTGATGGAATCTCTCTGAAAGATCTGCTTTGTACAGACTTGTAAGGGATGAGAGATAAATGCCTTACAGTACAAACAACATTCTGTTCCTCTCTTGCTATGGGTTTTGACCATGGTTTCTTTTCTGAAAATGTAGCCAAACAAACTTAATTAAGTACTTTATGAAATGCAAATATACAGCATTCCCTACTCTACAAAAATTTACTAAAGGAATGGATTTTCAGTGATGGGCTCTGAAACAATTACTTTAACACTTACATATCAATAAGACCTTTTACATGTTGAAACTGCTCTATCATATCAATCCATTGTTTTGAATAACAGTTTTGAGGCCCAATAGTCTACATATTCTAATATACAAACCATTTCAAAAACAATGTTTCACCAGATAAGCAAACTGGCTATAACACAAATAGAATAAAACAAACTATTTACTTTTCGGAATTTCTTTGAAATTTAGTCAGCATGCAATGGTTTCCAGGGAAATATTCCAGCTTTCAGCATCATTTTTGTTCTAAAGGGGTAAGGTTATAAAATAATTTATAACTAATCATAGATTATAGAGGGAAGAATCACTACCGTTTTCAATCCTAAAAAGAAAAGGGAAAAGGAGTACGGTCATGTTACACACCAGATTTGCTTATTCTCTTCAGTGAGGAAAAAAAAGCTGATTAAAGACACAAAAAAATTAAAGCTGTTTCAAGGGAATGAAAATCTATGTATACTTGATAGTTGTGAGACCAAATGTTGCTTGCAGTGATGTTTAATTATAGATCTGATGATTGCATGGGACTGCAAAGTACTATTATTGAATTTATGAGGCTCAGCTTTAGTCAACCATTAAGGTCTTATTTTAACATGGCAAAAAAGGGCAATAAATTAAGTAAAATAAAAATGAAATGTCTAACCAAGCAGCACTGAACAGTTTATGCATCAGTGTAAAGACAAACGTTTTTTTTTGCACGCTCCAAATTATGTCCGCCCTTCAAAAAGAATACATTCTCTGCCGCAATTGCTGATTGTGTTGCTTCACTGGGAATCTTGATGGTGGAGTAAGAAACAGAGGGGCACAAAAGGCGGACTTGGCTTCACTCCACCGACTGTTTAGCAGTCTTTGTTGCCTTCCTCTGGTGTCTCGGGACACACCAAGCTAAAATCTGCACTGGCCCGCCATTGCTGTTTTGCACAGAATTTAGTGTTAACATTGTATAAAAGTATGCCTGGGGATTAATTTCCATAAAGTCTGTGAAAAGTGAGAATCTATTAATGCAAGCAAAAGTTGATTTTCACTGACTTTGGTGAGAGAAAACTTGCTGGCATCGATCCAAACAGCAGGCAAGGTTTTTCTTTCGCAGATTATTGTTACATTCTATCAACACCATCTCTGCAAGCCATCAAAGCATCTTAAAAAGACCATATATATATGTATATATGTATATATTGTGTTGTGGCAACAATATATTACACTGATGTTGTACGGATGATTAAAAAAAAATTGGTTGAATGATAAAAAAATATATTATTGTCAATGTGAGACTGCAGTGCTTAGTGATGAATGATGAATCCAGATGAGTAACGATTATATGTTGTATCTCATGTCAAACTCCAGCATTTGTCATCTCCGTTTATGTTTATAATGAATAAATTAACTTGCTCGGAAAGATCTGTATCAAATCATATTGATAAGATGGACTTGTGTCATATCCGTTACAAAAATATATATATCTTAAAGTTAGGGATTTCAAGGGAATATACAGCGTATTTTGTTTTCATCAAGCATTTTTTAGGGTTAAAATAGCGCTAGCTCATGTACTCATGTAATGAGGCCATTTCTGAGCACATTATTTCCTCACATCCAAGGGAAAGGCAAATCTCAGAACAACAGCATAGCTTCCTTGATCACCGTTCCTTTTTTTTTTTTTTTTTTTACAGCAAATACAACCATTGTCATTCAAAGTATTTACATAAAATGTCTTCTATCCTCTGGGTAGAAGTACAGCCGGGGAAAGACAGCTAAAGCTGGACAAAGATGGACTGGCTTGAGTCATTGTTTATCCTCACTGCCATGGCGATGCTTCAAGAACAGGTATTTTAGTACATTAGTAGTGCGATAAATTGTTTGATAAAGGAATAGGAGTCATTATTTTAACCAACATCTTGTTTATGAGCTTTTTACTGTGAAGCAAACCAATAGCAATAAAGAATCAAACATTGTCAGAAACCAGATTATCTTAGGCTGTGCGGGATCTGCGATTCACGGGATCACGGGATTGTTTATATAGGTGCAGACCGCCTCCTCTTGCTGCTGATGCTACGGAAGTTGAATGGCCTCATCTTCATCTCAACAAAGGGGATAGAGAACTCATGCCCTTTCCAGTGGTACCAGTTAATACCCTGTAAGAGTAAAAGAAGCTGCTTGAATCTTCATTCTAAGCAAAGGGGATTTATGACAGAACCTAAAATACAAGGGGAAACACACTAAAAGGAACATCAGTGGAAATACGATTTGTTTTCATTGCCCCTTTACATTAAGAGGAAATTTCTGAATGTGTTTTATGTTTGTCCAACTCTGTTCCCACCTGGTTTCCTTTTGTAGTTATGCCCAATCACAGCTGCACAGAACACCATTCCACCATCAAGCAGAGAGGAAGCTACATTACTAACTAAAAGGACCAGACGAGCTCTTAGCCCTCTACGCCTCCACCAATTCTGTGCAAAAAGCAAAAGACTCTTTTATTGTGAATAAGCTGGCCAAAGGTCTTTCATTTGTACAGCTTGTTGCATTTCTTGGATGATCTTTGGCCTTTTCCTCTCTACATATTAGTAAAAAAAAAAGAAAAGAATAAAACTATATAAATCCTCCTGAAAACAGAGTCATTTTCTAACATAACATTTGATACATGAAAAACATCTTAGTTTAATTAGAATTGCTCCACTGCAATATCTTTGTTTTGTCTCGAAGTTTGACCTTTTGATTATAGACTTGTCATGAGACCGGTCAGCATGCATATTTCAGATTTCAGATTTCATATTACAAACTGATACAGATGCAGTGGGCACTTTGTTGACTGCACTGTTTTGGCAGCAGTCAAAGATTGGACGTTTGACTTAAGGGCAGAAGTTTTTATATTCTTTGCAATGATGGTTCATATAATAACAGGATAACTAATCTGACAAAGCAATAGTAATACATTACCTCTAAATTATACTTCAAGAAAAAAAAAGTTCTCTATTACAGCATTTATCCAAAGCTAGAGGGCTACTTTACAATTGTTTTTTATGGAAATAAGAAGACAAGTCTTGAACTATTCATTTGATTTTTTGATATGTGATGGGGAATGGGTTCAATGACCAAAATATCACTATTTTGACTGGGATGCCCAAATGAGAATTAAAGCTTATCTGGATGATTTTCTTCACCCTGGTAAGAGCTTTATTTTTTTCCTCAGCAGGTTTGGCATCAGGCTGAGTTTAAAACTTTGAACTGTTGAGGAAGGCTCATGTGAAAATTTAAGTGAATGAGGAGTTGGGTTGGTCGGTAGTTCACTCAAAAGACTTGGAAACTTGTCTAATGTCCTTTGAGAAGTTTGGCAGTTTTATTTTGACATTCTTTGTAAAACTTTTATTAAGCTCCGATGGCTTCACAAGCAGTATTTTCAATAAACCATTTTTTTAGGGAAGAGTGGGTCACTTGATTTACTGACTGAGGAAGAACAAATGCTGTAAGAGACTAGTGGACAAAAAACTTATAATAGAGCATTTCTGTTGGGGATGCATTCAAATGTTGGCAGCAAATGCAAAAATTAAACACCTGATTGTAGCAGGATAAAAATGCAATATAACCGCCATTAAAAATGTACCTTACTCTCTCAAAATTAATCTATTGTTTTGGTATTTCTGGTCAGTGGTTTAACATCCATTTTCACCAAACTACATTACACCAGTGCTGTTAATTTGATGCATCAAAAATGACATGAGTCCTACTCAAGTGAAAACTAAGTTCATTTTGGTTAATTTTCTCTTACCATTAACTTAACTAATTGTAATACATGTAGTAATCAAAGAAGCCTCTAGCATTTGTTTTGGGACATTATAAGATATGGCGAGATACCTGAAAACCAATGGGTGACTGATTATTTTTTCTAATGCTATATTTTTAATTTTATCAAAAATATAAATAATTATTCATCAATTTGACTTACAATAATAATTTTCAAGTAATGTTAATATTTTTATATTGCATTGTAAATGTCAGATACCACTGTTGTTCCTGTTTTCCTTTCTAAACCTGGGCACTAAACTAGCAATAATTGGGCAAAGATGTTTTGTGCATTGTTGAATTCTTACCACAAAATACGTTTATGAAACAACTAAGATTTGTTTGGTACGTTCTCTTTTAAGCATTATTATGATTGTGGCTGACCTGACTATGTCTGGACTCCCCATATTTGCCGTTAAGATTGGCCCGGTGGCAGTTCTTGTACCACCATGCTCCTTTGTAGGACAAGGCACAGTTAGTGACAGCAATGTCATTGTCTCTGTCTTTTGTTGAGAAGGGCCGTCCCTGGTGGTAGCTCAGAGAGTCACCTAGGATTAGAGCAGAGTGACCTACTTAAAAATCAGTGCATATTAGGCAACATATGCCTTCAGTGGAAAATTATATGATGAGGGAATGTGATGATAGGGGGAGAGATAGATGGTGAGACATAAATGTGGGAGATGGGGTGGAAACTGCAAAACTTTCATCATCATCATCTGAAATGATTTAGGAAGAGAATATTATAATTAGAAAAAAAAAGTAGATGACAGGTAAATCTGGCATATGGTCATGCTGGCACACTGTGAAATACATGAATGGAGAGGTGATATGTCGGAGGCATGGAAAACCATGTTCCAGGTATGGGAAAGTATTTTTCAGTTTAAGGTTGGAGAAATAGCATAGGATGCTTTATGGCATTATCAAATATACTGGTTTGATATGAATGATTAATGAAGCAAAAAGATTTCCGTGTTTAGTAAGTGTGCCCATTTCAAATAATCAAGCACATATCTAATGACAGTGCAAAGTATTTGACTATGTTAAGCAATTAGTTGACTGAAATATTATAATGAACCTATTACATACCAGCGGTGCCATTATACTCTCCTATCCTGAGCTTGTAGAGGTTCCTAGCATCCCCAATAGAAAATTTATCATAATTGGCGTAGACAGACTCCTGTCCATCCCTCATGTCAATCCTTAGCTCATAACGTCCCTGAGCAGCAATCCTCTGGATGTTGTCCAAACCTGCAGAAAATAAAAAAGCCCTGTTCATTGAATATCTTTCTAACAAATATCCTAAAAATAGCAATCATATGAAAGTTTTCAATTCAACCATGGCATGTTTTTGCAATGTGGGAAGAAACCAGAGTAATTTCATGCTAGCACAGATGAAAACACCATAATCACAGTGGAATTAAGATAAGATAAGATAAGATAAGATAAGATAAGATAAGATAAGATAAGATAAGATAAGATAAGATAAGATAAGATAAGATAAGATAAGATAAGATAAGATAAGACTTCTCTTGAAGGAAATTCTTATTCCGAGGTCCAATATTTAGAAGTGAAGAGTTCTATTAATAATTAAACCAGGGACTTTCTAACAATGGATGGAGTGGTGTGTGTGTGTGTGTGTGTGTGTGGTGTGGTGGGGTGTGTGTGCGTGTGTGTGTGTGTGTGCGTGTGTGTGTGTGTGTGTGTGTGTGTGTGTGTGTGTGTGTGTGTGTGTGTGTGTGTGTGTGTGTATGTCTATGTGTATGTGTTGAACAAAATAAAATAAAACCACACATTTTGAAGTAAACACTGAGGAAACTGTAGAAAAGTCCAAAAATACGGAGCTCACTAACAAAACATTTACAAAAGCTTGGAAAGAAGCTCACAGTCTGGGAAATCTAGAACTTTTACAGACAACCAGAAGAATTATACAGTCAAACAAGAAAGGAAATGTAGCCGGGATAGTGCTCTGTAGAGGATTGTATTTTAGAGGCATATCATTGCAGCTGCATAGAAAAGATGAGCAGAAGGGACGACAGTGGTTGAAAACCCAGGGTGTGACCAAACACAGTATAAACAAGTGATAAGAAACTTATTTGTCCATATATCAGCTTAGAATTAATACTATACTGAAAAAGACAGATAAATACCAATGAAAAAAGTGAATGCTTTTTTATTTAATCTGTTTTGTAATTTTTTGACAATGATAATGAAGATTTTGCATTTGTAATTCTATGTAGTCCTTCACAGAGGCTGATACATTAAAAGGTAAATACCAATACGTTATATTGTGATCCAAATTTAATAGACTTTTTTAGGCAACAATTGTTTTCACCTATGATTCTACTTTATGGACTGAAAAAAATATAGTATGCCCTTTCCTTGTTGAACTGCGTCATCACAACTGCACAGGTTGTTAAGTACTTATTTACACCGTTTACTGATTATACATTTTTCTCCAAATATCATCTTTGATGCTGTTGATTGAACCAAAGTTGTCAAATTTTTCTTTTTCACAAAAAGTTAGAAGAAAGGAGAGTAGAGAATAGGAGAGGAGAGGAGCGGAAAGGAGAGGAGAAGAGAGGAGAGGAGAGGAGAGGAGAGGAGAGGAGAGGTTGCTTGGGGAGCTGGTCAGT
>CAAKHD010013238.1:0-31034 GCA_901007705.1 Fistularia tabacaria | reverse complement strand
TTAATGATTATAACTGTTTCTCCAAATATCACCTTATATGCTGTTGATTGAACCAAAGTTGTCAAATTTTTCTTTTTCACAAAAAGTTAGAAGAAAGGAGAGTAGAGGATAGGAGAGGAGAGGAGAGGAGAGGAGAGGAGAGGAGAGGAGAGGAGAGGAGGTTTACAGCACGGTTAAATCCTCTGGCTACAATATCTTTCTCTTTGCTGAGTCATTCTTCTGCCTCACAAATTCTTCAGCCACTTGTCAAGGATGTCCAGTTGTGGCGAGTTGCTATCATATGTTCTACAGGATGTGCTAATGTTTAACTGCTATTTAGTTAAACTGGAACTGGAACTGGAACTTCGATCTCTTTTTCTTTGATCTTGCACTGATACATATGTTTTTTCTACTTCATCCAAGATGTCACTAGCAAGATACAATGCTAGTTTCTCTACCATCTAGAAAACCTTTGCAGTAGGAAGTATTAATTGGATTATGCACCTGTGTCAGTCTTTAATGAAGTAACTGGGCTGCAGTCTGTTGAAAAATCATACACTCTAATGCTCAGATTGATTCTGATTAAGCCAAACAATAAATATGTTTTTGTTATTTGTTTTGTCTTGTAACTTTAAAAATAAAAACATGAAAAAAAGCATAAAAAAACACATGATTAAATGAAGAACCAGTTTGGTGTTTGTGGATGGTGAAACACATTTTACACCACCCAAAATGTGCTTTTCAGATGAATATGTTCCCTTTGGCTCCATCGGAAAACCACTGGATGCCCTTAGATTTTATGTAAAAAGGGAAAATGCTGATGAAAATAACAACGAAATGACTAAATAAATTTGTAATTTCCACCAATACATTTTTGTTAAAGCACAAGATCATCTTGGAATTTTGGATTAGCTTGTTTATTACCCACATCAAAGAACAAATTCTCAGCTGTGTCTATCCATTGACATTATCGGAATACATTATTTCATGGACCATAGTTCAGTCAGGGTTCACAAGAAAAAATTAGTACCTCATTACTCTGGGTGCCTCTCGTGATCACAAATTCAATTTGAGGGTCTGGATTTCTGCAGATCAATTATTGCTGTGACTCTGCAGAAATCCAGACCCTCAAATTGAATTCTCTGCAGTGCTTTTGTAATAATACCAGTGAGCTAATCTAATAGCATTTTGATGATTTCATGGCTATTCCTTTTCATTCCTTTTAACTTCGATATATATTGAATTTGTTTAAAAAAAAAGTTTATGTATAATATATGGGTAATACATAGAAATATATGTAGTCATCAGTGGAGCAACTGTTCCATTGCTTTAAGAGCTATGTACATTTATAGGGGAAATAATTGAAGATGACTATCAACCTGTGACTGGTAGCTAAAGCATTATATTCCTATTCCTGCATTTGATGTAGTGTGATGAAAAAAAGGAGAAAGTAGATACTACAGTGAGCAAAATTAAATTAACAATTATTTCACACAAATGCCATCAATCCATCCATCCATCTTCCTCCGCTTATCCGTGGTCGGGTCGCGGGGGCAGCAGCTGGAGGGAAGGGAAGGGAAGGGAGGGAAGGGAAGGGAGGCCCAGACTTCCCTCTCCCCAGCCAGATGGTTCAGCTCTTCTAGGGGGACCCCAAGGTGCTCCTAGGCTAGCCAAAGATATAGTCTCTCCAGCGTGGACATAGTCTTATCCAGTCCAGATGCCCGAGCAACCTCATCTGACTCCTCTCTATGCGGAGGACCGTGGCTCTACTCCGAGTTCCTCCCGGATGGCTGAACTTCTCACCCTATCGCTAAGGGAGAGTCCGGCCACCCTGCGAAGAAAACTCATTTCGGCCACTTGTATACGCGATCTCCTTCTTTCAGTCACTACCCACAGCTTGCGACCATAGGTGAGGGTAGGAACGTAGATAGACTGGTAAATTGAGAGCCTCCCCTTCTGGCTCAGCTCCCTCTTCCCCACGACAAACCGGTACAGAGTCCACACTATTGCAGGCGCTACACCGATCTGCCTGTCCATCTCCTGCTCCATCCTTCCCTCACTCGTGAACAAGACCCCGAGATATTTTAACTCCTCCACTTGAGGCAGGACCTCTTCCCTGACCCGGAGTGGGCACTCCACCCGTTCCCGTCGAGCACCATGGTTTCGGATTTGGAGGTGCTGATCCTCATCCCGGCTGCTTCACACTCGGCTGCGAACCGCTCCAGTGAGAGCGGGAGATCATGGCCTGATGGAGCCAACATGACCACATCATCTGCAAAAAGCAGAGACTTGATCCTGTGGCCACCAAACCAGATCCCCTCAGTGCTCTGGCTGCGCCTAGAAATTCTGTCCATAAAAATTATGAACAGAATCGGTGAGAAAGGGCAGCCCTGGCAGAGTCCAACTCTCACCAGAAACAGGTCCGACTTACAACCAGCAATGCGGACCAAGCTCCGACTCTGGGCATACAGGGACTGAACAGCCCGTATAATGGGGGTCGGTACCCCATATTCCTGAACCACCCCCCACAGGACTGTCCGCGGAACACGGTCAAATGCCTTCTCCAAGTCCACAAAACACATGTAGACGGGTTGGGCAAACTCCCATACCCTGCTGAGGGTATAGAGCTGGTCCACTGTTCCATGACCAGGACGAAAACCACAATGCTCCTCCTGAATCCGAGATTCAACGACCCGGCGGACCCTTCTCTCGCACACCGCTGAATAGACCTTGCCAGAGAGGCTGAGGAGTGGCTCCTTGAGCTGCCCCCTTATCGTGGTGGAGGGGTTTGTGTGTCCCAATGATCTTGGGAGCTATGTTGTCTGGGGCTTCATGCCCCCAGATGTCATCCAAGGCAAACAGGTCCCAGGTGAGGGGCCATACAAAGCGTGGCTCAGAAGACTCCCATGATCAAAAACAAGTTACGACCTACTTTTCCCCTGCCCAGACGCGGATCACCGGGGACCCCCCCCTGGAGCCAGGCCCGGGGGTCGGGCTCGATGGGGAGCGCCTGACGGGCATAACCCAAATGACGACATAGGTTCCCCTTCCCCTGGGCTCACCACCCACAGGAAGGGCCGAGGGAGTCGGGTGCAGTGTGAGCCGGGCAGTGGCCGGAGTGGGGGAACTTGGCGGTCTGACCCTCAGCCGCAGAAGTTTGCTCTTGGAACACAAATGCCATTGTCCATATTATATGAATTGAATACTTTCTAAGTATCTATCTTTTCTAAAAGTAGAAATAAAAGATATATACATATATATATATATGTATATATTCAAAGTTTTAAAAGGAATTTCTTATGACAGTAGACAATGACAGTAAAGGAAACATATAAAGAAGCATTTGGCAGGTAATTTCTCCTAATCTTCAATGATTAGCTATGATCAGAAAATGCAATTAATCAGAAGACTAATTCACTATTTCAGCCCAGCTATTTCGATGGGATCTACATCTCAAAAACTTCTTTTTACATTTTGCAAACAAAAAGGGTAATTTAAAATCCAAAATGTGATGATGCTGTACAACATTATCAAAGTTCAAACAAAAAAAAATTTGAATCGGAAAAAGGTGACACTTAAAGTATTATGGATGATATATTTTTCGGTGATGTTTTTTTTTTTACCTTTAATCAATAAATAGAATATTTTAATAGAAAAGCTAAGAAGTATGCACCTGCAGCTCTATAAGATAAAATCTTGAATACTGGTAAGCGCCATGTCCAACATCTTTGTCAGATGGATAAACTAACATGGATGGTTGGTCATGGCAGGAGTGTTGGAGTTGCCCTCATCTGCCCATAAATACATACTGTAGCTTTTTGAGATATTCGACTTTGTTGTGTATCTTCAATGTCGCAGATGCAAAGCTCATTTGATCCCTGGGAGGTGATAAGATCCCAAATTGACCGCAGTGATTGGAACTGTCTTCAAAATCCAATTAAAGCAAGCACCTATTTAGAAAAGAACCCGTGCCACTTCTTAACTTCAGAGAAACTTTTAATACACAACAGACAATTTCAAGAAAAAACAAAACAAATTCTCCATCCTTACCTGATAAGGAGTAGGAAGTAGTAATCTGGTTGACGTATGAAAGTAAGTCTATTGCAATATATAATCGGAAAAGAGATAAAACAGATGTTACAACCCACAAGCACTTAGGGTGATGGGAAGAAAAGCAATTGTTGTAATAAAATTATGGTTAACACTCAATCATCTTTAATTTGCATTCTGTCATTATCTTCAATTAATCTAACCACGGTTTTTCCTTTAACGGTTTCATGGGGTTATTAACCTGGTTATTAAAAAATCATTTTGACACACTACTGCCCTTGTGTCCTATTATACTACCAATATTATAAACCTGCCAGATTTTTATTACAAACATTTTGCTTGCGCTGAAAGGGAATAATAAAAAAAAAAGAAAAACCCATAGATGACAATGAGATGATAGTCACCGCCATCATGGTTTCTCTCTGTCATTACATCATCAAAATGACATTGTGATCTGCATAAAACCTGGCAGAGGTCACTGAGAGGGGAGAATAGATTGCCCAGGAATAGTCATAAAAATGGCCATTTTCAAAGTGTAACGGATAATAATGAAAGCTTGATTATCTCACTCTTTATTGCTCGTGGGTTAAGTGTGTCACTTGGATTAAATATCAGTGTTTATGGCTCCATACTCTCCAATATATTACTGTTCTGTGAGTAAAGAAAGTGATTAGCTAAATGTTTAATATGAAATTTCTCACAGGCATCACTCCTGCAGCAAAATAATTAGTAGAAAGAAGGATGAAGGTCATGCTGCTTACTGCCAATATATGTAGAATATATTTGGTATCATGAAGAGATAGAAAATTTAAAGGCACTTTATAAATAGTAAATGTATGATTCTTAAGGGACTAAGTAAACGTGTAATTCTTAAAAGACCATCATTGTCACAAAATTGGAAAAGCTACTATATAGACTTGTAGCAATATGTAGGCCAAAGTAGTTCTATTTAAGAACTATTTTGACAAAAGCTTTGTTTTGTTAATAGTGGGTGAGGCGGGGCGACATAACGCAGGGGTTAGAGTGGTAGTCTCAGCTCCTCCTCGCCTTTCAAAGTGGTGTTGAGCAAGACACTGGACCGTTGACTGCTCCCCTGGTGCTGTTCAGTAGCTGCCTTCTGCTCATGGTTCATTCATGATGGGGTAAATGTCATGCTCAAATGTTGCTTATGTTGTGTATGAATTAAGGTAAAAATGTATTTCTTTTTTACAAGCAAGCTGTTTATCAATGGTATATTTTATGTCTATATATTTAAACTTGAGTTCATGACAGATTTGCAAGATTCAAGAGACTTTTACTGATCTTTCAATTATTGCTGTCGACAGCTATTGGGCAGCTTTGCACGGTCAGAGTCTTGCCACTGTGAGCCCCCCTGACAGTGCCGACCTTTCCGGAAAGAGAGGGAAGCACTGAATTCAAAAATGAGGTACTTATTATATAAGCTGTGTCATACAACCTTTCTTCTCCTGGTCTGAGCTTTATATGAGAAGCAGAAGAAAATCCAGCATCATCATTTTGTATTTACTGTTTATCTTAGTCCTCCATACTGAACAGAAAAGAAGTGCCACTGATGCTTTTAAACTGGAACTCTGGGACACTTATCACATACATAACCCTGTAGACTGTTTCACACCAGGAAAAGATAAGGATTTTAATAAGATGCTGGAGTTTTGCATCTTGTACCCCTGTTATGATATTATTGTGAATAACTGTAGATACTCCTGCTATAGATTCTCTTGAATCATTGTCACCTCAAGCTAAAAAACACTTTAACACAAGATGCTCATCTTTACATTCTACACTTAGACTACAAGTTCTGTGATGGCAGTTCACAAAGGGCAGTTCATGGGAGCAAAGTAGCACCACCATAGCCTCAGGTAACATTAAGCTTCTTTTATGCACAGAGAGGTCAGGGTACAGTGCAGGAAAAAAGACAGGCTCAAAGGCATGGAGGGTGGAAGAGGGGGTGGAGGCTAAAAATGGTGGGGATAAATCATTTGAGGAAGTTGGCCTGATATCTCGAAATCTTTGCTGAGGTTGCACTGTATATAAATGTATATATACTAGAAAAAGTGTAGAAAAATTACAAAGTGGAAAGGGGGAATGGTGATAGTTCATTCAGTAGTAACAAGATAGCTACAACGTTTAGCTTTCTTCCCTATGGTGTCATTTACATATACTTCCCACTGCTAAAGTAAAATGATAGCTCTACTTTGGTTCAAAACAACAAATGGTTTGTTTGTATCAGCTGGCATTGTCAAGGTTATTCATTTCCTGCAAAAACATTAAGTCCAGTGACTGTACATCTTCACTGTGGTGACAAATAAAAATAATCGCAAAAACAGACAACAGCAATCAATCCCACACCGCTAGACCATAAACAAACAAATCAAAATGAAACTATAAAACAACAGCAAGAACCTGGGACTTCAGAAATGCAAGCTTTTTCACTGGTTTGCATGATGGTTTCACCTGAATTTTAGGATGAGTGAGCTCTAAAAGTCTGTTTATTAAATGTATTGTATGTAAATCTATTTCAGTGTGCTTAGTCCCCAATGGACTGATGACATATTTCTTTTGTGTTGCAATCCAAGTTTGCAGTGTAGCTGAGTTTCCTCAATCATACTCTGAGGGTACTAAACAGGCAAAGCAATATCCTTATGTTATATTATGTTTCTGTACAACTGAAACACAGAAAGAAAGAAAGAAAGAAAGAAAGAAAGAAAGAAAGAAAGAAAGAAAGAAAGAAAGAAAGAAAGAAAGAAAGAAAGAAACTAACAAGCAAACAGAAAAAGGAAAACAGAAATAAAATAGTATTTTTTTTTCCTGTAACTCATCTGCACCAAAAGATTAAATCAAAGAGTGGAAAATAACTGCATCCCCCCCCCCAAAAAATATACACATAGATAGATAGATAGATAGATAGATAGATAGATAGATAGATAGATAGATAGATAGATAGATAGATAGATAGATAGATAGATAGATAGATAGAGAATATAAATATGAACATGAATATAAATTTCGTTTTAAAGTAAAGTAAGTTGTAAATAATGATGCCATTTATGGAGGGAAAATAATGTGCCATCATTTAAATCACATTATTGAGTTACAGTAATACTATAAACAAACACCAGTCGTTACAAGAGGAGATGAATAATTATTAAATCTAGTGATGAATCTGGCAGACACTATGGCATCAGGTGCTGAAAATCAAGATGATAGAGAGACCTGCAGCATTGCACAGTCCAAAGGGAAAAATCTTAAAGGAAGGGCTATATGGCCACAAAATATATTGCAAAGATTTGTCCACCCCTAATTGATAGCAACTTCCCAGGCTTTTACAGTCATTGGATTAGGTTATACTGTAGATAAAGAGTCATACAGCCTTCAGAAAACTAGAACATGGATAAAAAAGAATGGCTGGCATTCTGAGCCCAAACATCTGTGAGCAAACTATAAATTGCTGGTGAAAATAGAGGGTGCACTGAAAGGATACTTAAATAAGGCTTCAAGAAACTTGGCATTTTCTGGAAATAATAGTTTTAACCAATGTATTTAATTCAACATGAGTATTGACTAAAACAGGCTTTTGATCTTTAAATTATTTTGGTAAAGAAATACATTTTCCCTAACCTTGAAACTAATCCATCACCAACAGAAAAAGTCGACAGAATGACAGGCTTACCGAGCCAGAATTCATCCTCTAGGTTCCCAAAGCCAACACGATAGTCACTCCATTTCCTGGAAAAATCTGTCAGACCATTCTGACGTCGCTGGAATACCTTAAAAGAATAAATGGTTATGTAAATGAATAACTAAGCAATTTGTTCAGTTTAAAATAACTGAAGTGACTCAATGCCATGCTCAAAAGAACACTCAACATAAGTACTTAAGAACAAGGCTGAAAAATTCAGTTTTTGTTATCCTCCAATCTTTCTTTAATCATAAAACAGCACAGTTACAGCAAAAATCATTAAATTGTGAATAAAAATGCATATTAAAAGAGACTTACAATCCAGCCTCCATCATCAGTGGTCATGTCACAATACACCTGCACACCCTGGCTGTGGTCTCTATTGATGTAGATGGTGTAGACACCACTCAGTGTCTCTCCATTCAGAAGATGCTGGGCACAATTCTGAGGTGCTGCAAACAGACGACTCGCTGGGGAGGTACCCAGGAGAGGGGATATTATGATTTGCTTGTGTCTTTTCCTGCTGAACTTTAGCTGATATTCCTCTGTCTTATTGAAGGGAACATTGGTAGAAGAATAGCAGCACCATACGATGTATTTACAATCTGTTATCTGTCAAACATTACAGATATTTAATATCAAAACTGAATCTCCTCAGCTGTAATGCAGCCTCAGCGCGGCACAGGCTAGTGTCTCCCAGAGCCAGTCTTGGGTTTTAAGTTGTACTATCATGGTACTGACAGGAAGAGAAATGGAGTAGGAGTTATCTTGAAAGAAAAGTTTGTTAGGAATGTTCTGGAAACTGGAAATTGAAGGTGTGATGCTCACTGTTGTAAGTGGCTATGCCCCACAGGTAGGATGTGAGTTAGAGGAGAAGGAGAAGTACTTGAATGAGTTGGGTGAAGTGATGCAGAATATCCCCAGAGATGAGAGAGTGGTAATTGGGGCAGACTTCAATGGACATGTTGGTGCAGGTAATAGAGGTGACGAAGAAGTGATGGGCAGGTTTGGTATCCAAGATAGGAACACAGAGGGACAGATGGTGTGAGACTTTGAAAAAAGGATGGAATGATAACTTATAAGAGCGGAGGCAGGAGCACGCAGGTAGATTACATCTTGTATAGACGTATAGACGAGGTAATCTGAAAGAGATCAGTGACTGGAAAGCAGTAATAGGTGAGAGTGTAGCCAGACAGCATAGAATGATGGTTTGTAGGATGAATCTGGTGACAAGGAGGATCAAGAGGACAAAGGCGGAGCAAAGGACAAAGGGGTGGAAGCTGAAAGGGGAGTAGTGTCGTATGGTTTTCAGGGAGGAGATGAGAAAGGCTCTTGGAGCTCAGGGAGAGCTTCCAGATGACTGGACAACTACAGCTGATGTGATCAGGGAGACAGGTAGGAGGGAATAGGGAAATAAGGAAATGTATTGACAGATGCGAGAAGAGTGATGGGAAGATGGAAAGAGTACTTTGAAGAGCTGATAAATGAGGAAAATGAAGAGGTGGCTATTGTAGACAAAGTAGCAGAGATTAGTAAAAGTGTAGTGAGGAATGCATTGAAGAGGATGAAGAATGGAGAGGCAGCGGTACAGTTTCTGGCTAGATTATTCAACAGGGTCTTAGAGAGTGAGAAGATGCCTGAGGAATGGAGAAGAAGTGATGGTTCCCATTTTCAAGAATGGAAGGGGGTGCAGAATTGTGGTAACTATAGAGGGATAAAGTTGATGAGCCATACAATGAAGTTATGGGAAAGAGTAGTAGAAACTAGACTGAGAGCAGAAGTCAGCATTTGTGAGCAGCAGTGTGGCCTCATGCCTTAAAAGAGTACTACAGATGCAGTATTTGCTTTGAGAACACTTATAGAGAAGTACAGAGAAGGTCAGAGGGAGCGGCATTTGTAGACCTAGAAAAAGCATACGACAGGGTGCAGAGAGAGGAACTCTGGTATTGTATGAGGAAGTCTGGATTAGCAGAGAAGAAAGTTAGATTGGTGCAGGACATGTATGCTGGCTATGAGACAGTGGTGAGTTATGCTGTAGGTGTAACAGAGAAGTTCAAGGTGGAGGTGGGATTTCATCAGGAATCAGCTCTGAGCCCCTTCTTGTTTGCAATAGTGATGGACAGGCTGACAGATGAGGTTAGACATGATCTCCATGGACCATGATGTTTGCACATGACATTGTGATCTGTAGTGAGAGCAGGGAACAGGTTGAGGAAATCTTGAGAGGTGGAGGTAAGCTCTGGAAAGGAGAAGAATGAAGGTTAGTCACAGCAAGACAGAATATGTGTGTGAATGAGAGGAACCCAGGTGGAATGGTGAGGCTACAGGGAGTGGAGATCAAGAAGTTGGAGGATTTCAAGTACTTCGGGTCAACCGTCCAGAGCAACGGAGTGTGGAAAAGAGGTTAAGAAATGGGTTCAAGCAGGTTGGAATGGGTGGAGGAAAGGTTCTATTTGATAGAAGAATATCAGCCAGAATGAATGGAAAGGTGTACAAGACAGCGGTCAGACCAGCAATGTTGTATGGTTTGGAGACAGTGGCATGGAAGAAAAGACAGGAGGCAGAGGTCTCTTTGGGAGTGATGAGGATGGATAGGATGTGGGAAGGAGTCCAACAGAGGAACAGCACATGTTCAATGTTTTTGAGAGAAGGTCAGAGAAGCCAGACTGAGATGGTTCGGTCATGTACAGAGGAGGGATGGAGAATAAATTGGTAGACGGATGCTGGAATTGGAGATGCCAGGCAGGAGGTCTTGAGGAAGACCGAAGAGAAGATTTATGGACATAGTGAGAGAGGATATTAAGTTAGTTGGGGTGAGAGAGGAGGATACAGAGAATAGGGTAGATGGAGGAGGTTGATTCGCTGTGGTGACCCCTGAAGGGAAAAGCCGAAAGGAAAAGAAGAAAGAAGAAGAATAATCTCCTCAGCTGTAAGCATTTTTCATTATGGCCCTTATTCCAGGAGATGGCAGTTTGTTGATTGTGAAAGGGCCTGATGAAGCCCTTTACTATTTGTCCCAATCACAAAAGAGCAAAACAGACAAAGTTAGATTGTACTCAGACCATGAGTGGCTTCTGCCACTGCCTCTATACTATTAAAAATGAACACAGTATTTGTTGTCACTGATGGTAGGGACACAGAGGGCTGCTGTCACCGTCTTGAACCCTCAGTAAAGCTGCGATTTTCTGCTTTTGTGTAGGAAAAATGTATGAGATATTTCATTGAATAATCTATTCAAACATTTAGTCTAATTGAAAAAAAATTAATGTAGTAGGGAAACATCTCTCTATATACTTATAAATAGGGAAGCCTCTGTATTATTACCTTGTCAAGGCACAGTGTTTAAAATATTATTTTGCTTGCTTACCACAACTTATGTGATATGTGGTTATACTCTATGTTCATTTGATATAGATACTGAAATAATACTTTATTGTGTGTGTCAACATAATTTCTTTATCTCTTTGAATCTTACAGAATGACCGTGTTGGTAGATTCAGAGTCAAACACATGCTATAAATATATTGTACCATGTTGTGATGTTTCAGTTTAAGTCCTGGCATTTATTTGGTTTGTTAAACTATATTTGTGTTCCACTGAGTTTTAATCCAAGTAAATGCATATTTTTGGGCAGTCATACTGCAGTGCAACATTTAAATATTGGGGATTCAATATATAGTAGTTTTTAAACCAGGGGGTCTGGCAAACTACAAAACTTTTCTAAATTGTTTGCAATGTTACTTAATCGTGGGTAAATGTATATCAATTTTATTGATGTGTTTGTGAAAACAACTATATAAATGAATGGAGGGTTTTGTGCATGTTTGTGTATACTGTTTCTGAATGAACTTGTCTAAAGAACCTGTGGTGAAAGTAGTAGAGACTACAGCGCTGGTGTCTAGTCCTCTCGCAGCTTGGAGCTTGACAGTATACTCTGTAGTCTCAGCCAGTCCCTCCAAACGAATCCATGTGTCTTCAGAATCTAGGATCAACTCCTATAACACAAACACAAATGGCAGTATATGGCACAACAAAAGCATGCAACACGTTAGACATGGAGAGTGCCGTCTTAAAAAGGTAAGAAAAAGTATAAAGTAGGCTTTATCAATTTTAAAAAGAATGAAAAGCCAATATCTTGTTTAATTCATTTCGATTTTAACTGTAGAAAATAATAAAAAAAAATCCTTGCCTGTTTCTGCACTAAAAATTTGTAATAGCAGAAAACAAAAGGTGTGAAACTAAACACAATGAGATAAAGGACTTCTATTGGTAGGCCTGGCAGAGCTGTGACAAAACAATGATCTCCTTTTCTTGGATGATTACTTTTTGCATGTGTTACTGTTGGCTCTGAAACCTGAAAAAATGAACAAGTAAAATTAAATGTTTCACTTGTATGGGAAAAAAAAAAAAAATCCCATATTTCACACAATGTACCCACAATGTCACATGGGTACATTGTGTGAAATACGTGATTTTTTCTTTTCAAACAAGTTAAACATTTAATTTTATTTATGCAGGGAACCAGCTGGTAAATGGTGTCTCTCTGCCTCCAAGGACAGCGATACGTCGTTTCAGGGTGAAGGCAACATTTCTATTCCAGGCAAAACAGACTTTTCATGGGTAATATCTGCTTTCATGCACTCAGTTTTGACTATGTGTTGTTAGAGAATACAAGTGAATGTGGACTTGTCCTCGTATCTTCCAGTGTTATCACACCAAGAACACATGCAGATGTGAAACAGTGATCTGTATTTACAAACTATTTTAGATCAGAAATTCATCCTGTAAAACTGTATGCAATTTTCAATGATTTGGTATCTTAGTAGATAAAGAAGCTCTAAAGTCGGCCACATAAAATATGTGGCCAGATTAAAGCAGCAGAAGGAGACAACTGAAGGAACAGTGCAGAAGATGCATTTCAGTGTCTAGATGCAGGAATTAGATCTGCCTTGAGTGCTGGTGCTTTGACTCTTTTATTGATGAATTCAAATGGGGCATTGGTAGTTTAAGCACCTCTCAGATGACAAAGAATATTTGAAAACTATCTAAAGAGCATGATTTTGCTCAGTCTGTAAGTCTTGACATGCTGGCTGCTTTAAGGTGGTAGTGTCTGTTTGGATGAGCAACTGTTTTTTCAAAATATAGTTAAAGATGAAACTATTTTATATATGCCGTCACTGCAAAGTGTACTGATGAATTACCTAAATAGAAAACCTAGATTTCTTACTACAGGCATTTTCTCAGAAGATATGTTTTATATTTGATTGTAGAGTAAAAAAAAGAGATGTCATGTATTGAATAAAAAACTGTGACAGTTAATAGTTTTTAATATGTTGACATGTCAATTCTGCTTTAGAGAAAAGGTTTTAGGAAATACAAGGTTTTCTGTCAAGGAGAATATGAAACCTGTAGATTTGTTTGATATAGTGAACCCAACTTTAGCACACGTCTATTTTTTCTGTTTTATAAAGAAACATCTGAACTATAAATAAACAAATGAATCAAAGACAGTAGAAGTTCTGTTCATTGTACATGGGTGACACCTCATGGTTGACCACATGCAGGTTCCATGAGAGACAGTGAAATGAGGGAAATATCATTACTGCTATCAATGTTTACCAGTATGATACTCTGTAAGGCTTCACAGGGGCAGAGTCAATCTTTCGGACATAAACAGTGAATGGCATTAATGTCCAAATCAACCTGATTATAATAGGAAATTGTTCCACTTAATCCTGAATAGACATGTGGATTTCCACACTGTTCCAACCAGTGTTTTAATTACCATTACTAAGCCGCGCTGACGAGTGAAATCAAAATAAACAATACCCCTATTAAGGTAATATCGCTGTCGGATAGGCAATTTCAATGTATTTTTCCCATGTGTTTATATTGATGTGTGTTATTGAGTGAGTGAATCATGCTTGTGAGCCTTTATCCAAATATCTCTATGCTCCACATCTAGGGATTATTTAATTAAAAAGTAACATTAGGACGAAAGTGGTATTTATTATGCTTTCCTGTTCCTTTCCTGGGTAGTGACACTGGTGTAATAAGTTGATTAAAGTGGGAGTACAATAACTCTGAACTCTGAATTTACAGCATGGTTTTGTGTGTTCAAGATACGATTTCAAATAACCAAAAATACCAAATAGAAAATATCAATGTGTTTTTGTATGGATGTGTTTGAGAGACAGCACAACAGATATGAGTGTCTGGGTGTGTGCACCACATACTTTTCGGCTGCCGTCAGATGACTTGTAGGTGAGCATGTAGTTGTCAATTTCTGCAAATGGTGGTTGCCAGGAAATGAGACCACTGCGGTGATTCACCTCACTTGCTGTCAGGTTTACAGGGGCATCCATTGCTGGTAGAGAAAAGGGATAAATATAACTCTTATAACGAGAGGACAAATACATGGGATGTATCTCCTCCATGTTAAAATATGAAACATAGCAAATTTTCAACAAGAGAAAATAATGCATTGTTTCAATGTTCTGTCACAGGCCATCAAGGGCATTAGCTTGCATTATTCACGTTACTTCCATTTGAGTATCCATAGCTTCAACAACTTGTAACAACCATTTGCATGGATTAGGATAATGAATGGTTCTCTGCTTTGATAAGATATATCAGCTATATAGCAATTCATACTATAGTTGTACTTTATTTTGTAAGGTAGTTGTATCCCAGGATATAATTTTATTATGTAGCCATCAATGTAACTAAAGGTATCTTGTGCCCAATAATCCTGTGCTGTGAATAAAGACAATACATAGTTTATTCAGTTTCAAAACAAACAGCTGCCAATATTACCAGATGTGTCAAAACAATATGTGCCGCTACAGTAAGTACGTTTAACATGTTACAAATTAGGTTCAACAGACGAAGATTGGGCAGCCATTACAAAGCAGAGATAAGTATGTAGGTGCAAGTCAGTCTCTCTTATCAACAAACGCAAGTAAGAGACTTATCAGGCACACTGCCCATACTTCAGAGACCCTTTTTAGGTCACTGGCCAAGTGTACTCTTTTTGCTCAGTCTTTAAATTCCCTCGGCATAGAACTAGCACAAGATGAAGTAAAGTACCAATGACTCAACTTCTACTAAAGCGTGGCTGCCTGAAGTAACTGTGGCCATGCCAGTGGCGCTGTGGGCCATCATCAAAGCATTTCTTTATTCAGGTTTTTAGTCTTGATCTGCAAATCCAGTACTTCCAATCTAAATACTCTGAATATAGATATAAAGGATAAAACTAACATAACTCCAATTATGCCGCTGTGTTTAGCAAAGCAATAGTCAATCAGAAACAAATGGTGATGTTGACGTGATAGTTTTCAGATAACGAAAAGGTCTAAAAAAGAATTAACTTTGGCTACACTGTCAAGACAAATCAAAATCTTCCATTGAAGTTCATTTCAATGGGAGAATGCTATATGTACGAATATATATATCAATATATACGTGCCCTTGCAACCTGCATCACATTGCATACAAATGGGCTTCATGTTGGTTATCAGGGAGTCAATTGCTTGCTGAATTTGGAAACAAATCCACTTGTGGCTTGTTGTGATAAAGCTCTTTGTTGCTACCACTGCTTAACCATGAGCGAAAACTATATATGCTCTTTCCAAAAAAAGAGTCAGATGGGGAGACGGGCATTGTTTTTCAACATGAAAAGTCTGCCAGATTAGTTAGGCACCTTTTTGCCTAAATATTATCTGTTAACTTTTATCAACCTGCTACTTTTCTTTTGGAACAATTGGTATTCAGCGTTCTATAGTACCTTAGCAGCCTTTTCTTATCATCAATTATTTTATCGCACTTCTAAAAGACAGTTCGATCTTTTGCATCCTGTGTTCCCCTGCAGATTAAGTATTATTAGATCTTTACAAGACTTTTTTCCCATAATAGTATTCCCGCCCTTGATTAGTAAGCCCACTATGTAACCGCTCATTACATCACCTGATCCAAATTCATTCTAGGCCTTTGTGCAAAGTTCCCACATGGCTTCATTGAGGTGCTTCTGTTGATAATTTATCCACATCAGAGGACACTCACCTCAGTTTCCCCACCTTACATCATCTTTTTGAGTCACTACCCTTTGTTTTTCGCTGGTAGCGCGGCAGTGACATGTAACCTCACTGTAGAGTATGATAGAAAAGAAATGGCCCCTTTTTTTGGCAAATCTGTTTCTTGGAGTTACATCATTACTGTTGGACACTGTGGGTGTACCAATCATCCATCAATAACCAGAAGAAAAGAGGAAAGGGCACCAAAATGCAAAGTCCTCTGCAACCAAACATCACTATAGTTGAAAGCTCTAATATGTAAATCTGCAACATCTATGTCTCTTTATTCCCTCTGGTGGTTACATTAACAGGACCGCTGAGCCCAGACCTTACCCAGCTTCACAAACTAGCAATATACATAAAATCTTCACAATCTCTTCCAGTTAAAATGTCAGGGGCTATGTGTATGTGTGTGTATAGATTTGTTCAAAAAAGGAAAGATCAATGACCGCTTAGTAATCAACAGAAAGCACATGTCTAGACAACCTTTTGTATGGGACAATGATATACAGTTCTAAAATGCTAAAAGAAGGGGTTTTAATACAAAGGACAAGCAGTGAGTCAAGGGGTGATAGAAAAAAGTGGAAACAAAGACAGTGAGCGTAGAACCAGACTTAAAGATAGCAGAGGAGATTGTGTCAAGTACATGGTATTTTGAAATTCTATGTCTCTCCTTCATGTTCTCATTTTTAATCTTCATTTTGTCTTTGCCACTTCTCAATTTCCTGTTTTCTACCATTACCAGCAAAATGTGGGTCTTTCCTTTTCTTCCATCTCACTTTGATTTTTTCCTCAACACATTTTGCATAACATTCCTCATCCATCTTCTTCTTTTCTGCTTCTCTGACAAGCTGTGATTCTAACTTAGGACTGTTGTAGAATGAACACAGTATAACTTATTTGACATTATCCTCTTGTCTTGCAATATAGCTGCTGCGAAATGTGTGTGTGGATGGTTGGTTGATGGTAATTTTTCAATAAATTTAAATTGCACAAAGTAGTCTGACTCAGCCTAGTTTTAGTATTTATTTTCATAATCCAATTAAGAATGTTTCTTTTCTCCCATACTCTCTCCTCAAGTTCAGCCTTTGCATTGGGCCTCAGCAGGTAAGCAGGTGTCTACATTTGTAGGATCTATGAATTTCCAAGGTTTTGGTGGTTTAGATTGGGATTAATTTTGGCTGTTTTTAGTCGGAACACACCTGGTAAACAATGCAGGAGGAAAACGACACTGACACAGAGCAGCAGAGGGGGAAGGCAGAATGGGAAGCAGTAATTTGTTATAGATAGGCATTGAATTATATTTTGGAAAGTGTAACATTTTTCCATTGCCATTTGCAAGTAAACGATCCCTCCAGGATGGTGTTGACAACTCCTTTAAATGCTTGTATGCTTACAAATAACCCAAATGTGTTTTGGATGGATCCTGTAGATGGACTGATGGTGTAGAGGCATATGTTCATACAGTGTTACAATTTTCCACAAGAGCTCAAGCATGAATGTGCTGATACTACAGGGGGTGAGACACACCATTATTGCTGCTAGTTAGAGTAACTACTGAATGGCTCACGTGCATATCACCACATCCACTATTGACATACATACATACATACATACATACATACATACATACATACATACATACATACATACATACATACATACATACATACATACATACATACATACATACATACATACATACATACATACATAAACATCTCTCTCCAGTTCATAATGTCTTCAAGATGCTTTCCTTATCACTTTAGAAAGTAGATATTTGTATTGATTGGAAACTCTTCCGTCCTTGAATATTTCAGCTTCAAACATCACTTCAACAGAGTGATGAAAACACTGAATTATCCGCACTCGACTGTCTTCCTTTTTTAAGACATCACAATCATCTAATTCTTTTGAGAGTCTAGCCAGGATAGAAAGTGTTTTGCTGGCTAAAGGAAACTAGGAAACCTGACAAACACAATGTATAAGCTGAGAGTCTGCCTCTCAATGTGAATCAAATTAAAACTGTAAGAGATATTTTTCATATATGATATAATATGTGCATTATTTGCATGGGTGTAGGTATATCTAGTTTTCCCCAGATATATTGTTTTTTTAAAGTTGTTGCAACCAAGTCCAAATGTGCTGTCAGAGTAAGTTTGTGTTCCGACCAAATTTATCTCTGCTGCAATGCAGGACAGTCCCTCTTGGTTCTCCTTGGGGGATCTGAGCAGCTCTGCTGACAGAAAAGTTTTCCTTCCCCCAAGAATGAAAACAGTTTACAGAGCAGCAACTGAGCTTGACTGGATTGGTTTCTTCACCTTCAAAATTCCCACACATTTTTGTCACCAATTCACCAAAGGAGAAATAGCTAAAATGAGTTACTCTGATGTGAAATGGGCAAAGCTGAACTAGGTGTTTGCAAATTTATTATTTGGCTCCAATCCTGTGAAAACAGCCAACTACATTACTATGAAATAAATATAACCCTATTATTATTTAAAGTATTATTAAACACATTTATCTATATTTTCTTTCCTATTTTAATTGTGGAACAACACAACATATTTCACATCATGCAGTGCAGAAGAAACCTTTACTGCGGATCAAGGAGACAAAAGGATCAGCCAGTCACACTAATGTGGTTTGTGAATGTATTCAACCCCCATTCAAGGCACACAAATGCAGATTAACAAAACCCCCTCAAATTACCATATGATCTCTGTGGTTTGCAAAATATGGTGCTTATGGTGTAAGTATCACATGGCTGTTTCCCACCTCCATGATTGTTGCTAACCTGATGTCATTTTTTTTTATCAGATTCATTCATGTTATTTTTTAATAGAACAAATAAAACATATTTTCAATATGAGGGAACTTGGATTTACTTAAATTGGTTTTAGCATACACTTAGTCCGCATACCGCACCTTGGCCATAGATAGAAGACTTCAAATGTTTGGTTTTGTAGAGATGAAAACAACAGCTTGCCTTGAGGAAAACTCATAAAAAAAGCCATCCAAGTGCAAGGTCACCACGCTACTCATAACTGAGATCATGATACATAAAATGAAAACATACGTGTTTGGATGTTGGTGATGACAGTTCCACTGGTAAGAGGGCCCTTTGTTGCATAGAGGGCTACAGAGTAAGAGGTACTTGGCTTGAGCTTGGACAACTGATGTTCCTGCTTATTGCCTTCCACAAGGAAAGTGTCTGCCGTCACTGAAAGACAGATATAGCAGAGTCAAAATATTCTTTATATTTTCTTCTTTCACCTCATCTACTCTCTGCACTTTGATTCAAATTTAATTTCTTTAGAATAATGCACAGTATGAACTCAGCAAGGAATTTCATCTTTTACAGCTACACAGTTTAAACACCTTTGGGATCCCCTCTCAATTCAAAGGCTTTTGTAAATTTGTAGTTTCTTTAAAATATTTTGCAAAAAATATGATATTATGAACATTTGAATATCTGAAACAAAATGTGACTGACGTAATGGGGATAAAACATTATATTGAGAAAGCACGAATATTTTCTCAATACATACTCAAAATATGCATTTAAATGTGTTGTATATGTTTAAAAGCTTTTAGTACCTACCTTCACAAAGAAATTCATCATCTCATGGAATAAAAATAACTAAACATGCCATCTCTTTTCATCTACCAACCATTTTGAATGAAGTATCATAGTAATTCAACATAAAAAGAAATCAATGTCCTCTTCAGCCTCGCCCGTAATCAGAAGTGGTCAGCTGTTCTTCACTCGGAGTCGATGAAACTGGATTAGTTTGGCTAAGTTTGGCTCTAATTGCCTTGCAGTTCAACGAAACAATCAAGGGACCAATTTAAATGAGGTCAAAGAAAGTATAAAGGATTCAAAGGCCAAAATAGATAATTGAAGAACAAGTTAATCATGTATAACATTAGTCATTGTCAGATTTATTTCAAAAAGATTGACAGGTCTGGAGGGTTTTTTTTTTCGTTAGACGTCCTAAGAGCGTCATGCATTCCCTGCAGCAATGTGTAAGATATGACCGTTTTTTAATATTTTGTAATTGTCACTGCAGCCCAGTGGAAGGATCTGAATATAATTCTATTGACATGTATAAATCAAATCCAATCATATCTTATTATACTTCTTATATTCAATTCAACAGATACCTCAGTGGTTAGGATGGCTGGTTGCCAATACAAAAAAAACATTCAGTAATGAAGGCGCCTGTTCATTGAAATACAAGTTTTATTGATCTCAGTTTAATACTCTGATACAAGAGAATTTGTCTTACTTACTTTGCAGTTATCCAAACCCTGTCTGAATGTCTTTGTCTCTTTATCTGAACTCATTTGGCTGCAATCCAGCCAGTAGGGTATAATTTGCACGCTGGCTCCAAAAGCTAATAAAGATTTGTCAGGATAACCAACCAGTTGGGACTATGAAAAATTAGCTTTTTGTGACATTTTTTTCCAACCAGTTTAGAAAAGTCAGAGATAATTTGAAGATTAAGACGAAGTGTTCAAACTTTTGACATATGACAAAAACAAAGCAAAACCAATCAAAAAAAGAATAAAAAGAAAAAAATCTAGTGTCTTTCTTATAAATAAATTTATATATATTATATATTATAAATTTCTTATAAATGCTTATAAGACCTGTCATTGAGTAGTATTTATTAGAAACATCTCACAACTGAAACATAAAGTTTCTTCAACCAGTTTGTGGTTTACTTGGCACCTGGAAGGGAGCTAATTATAAGTAGATCTTAAAAAAGTGGAGCAAATTGGGAATATTTCACATATGTAGAAATGGCAATTGAGGTATGCACATGGTAGTTGACTCAGAAGTCTATGCCTAGTCTATGCCTTGTGATATGTGCACTGTTCTTGCCCAAGCCTATAAACTATTCAAAAAGCAAGATAAAAGACTCCATGTTCTGATATTTATTCATTTTTATTTTTATTTTTTCAGGAGAACCTTGACTTTACCTATTTCCTCAGTTCTCAATACAAAAATCTTTCTGTCATTTGATTTATATTATTGACTAGAAGAGGACCACCATTGAATATCACAAAATAAGCGCTGTGTAATTATATTTGATGGCCAATGCAGGCCAGACAGAAAAAAGGGACTTATAATTTTATCTAATCAGCGCCACGATAAGTGATCAAATATTCAGTCTGTTTAAAATAAATAGCATATGAATACCAGCGTCATGGCAGCCCTAATAACTTACCTTGGTTGTGTGTTAGGGTCAGCACGTAGTTATCAACATTGGACAGAGGTGGATTCCATCTCAGCAGGGCCCCTTGAGGAGTGATATTGAGGGCTGTCAACTCTGCTGGCATGTCCATTGCTGAAATTAAAACAGGAGACGCCATTGCAACATACTGCTCCACTCACAGGATATTGTAGTTCACTGAAAGACATAGATCTTCAAATTCTTGTCTAATGCAGTTGAATCCAAGATAAATAAACTAATAAGTAAATGACATGTGATGTTTCTTAAAAACTAGTTTTCTATGTTCATAAACTTTTATACTATTAATTTGAACAAACGCTCCTGTCTTATACTGCATTTGATTATATTGTATACAGTGAATCATGGTACAACAGCACAGATGTAAAATATCAGCTAAGCCAAAATAATTTTGAATAGAAACAATTAAAGCAACCATGTGTGTGATAATAAGGTAATATTTTATTGATAAGATAATTGTAGATATAAATACACAAAAAAGCTTTGCATTTATACTGATTAATTATGTCTCTCTCTGGCATTGTGATCACCTTCCCCTAAATTCTGGCACATCAAACAGAAATTATACAGTGAAATATGTTACTGAGTCTCAGATATCCTCCTGAGGTGACTGCTTCTCCACTCTCCTACTAATTCTATCCCCAGACTGCTGGACATGTTAAAATTGAGTTTGAATCTAATTATACCTTTAACCTCTCTGTTTCAACCCCTATTTCTCCTCTGCATGTTTTTTTGCCACATCAGATTGCATGGAAATAGAACACAAAATATCACAAGTACTCCAAAACCCTGATGAGGTGATTCATATTGGCCTGCTCTCATCAGAAAAAAAAACTGTGACCCCTGACCCATGATTGTTAACACGCAATACTCAATATAGCTCCTTCTTAACACTGGGATGGATCAACAAACCTGATTAGAACTAATATACTATTTAAATTTTAAATAGGTGTCAGATAATTCCATAGCTGCTTGTCATATCAAGCATATTGGCAGTGGGAATCATGCACATTCTGTATGGGTAATTGATGTCAAATGAAGTATTTAAGGAGTATTTAAGGCTTCTATCTAGGAACATACTCCTGATCCCCTTGCTGCACTTCAAATTAAGTTTTCGTTTTCATCAAATGAATATCTGAAAATGAACTCAACACTTGGAAACTCTTGCTGCAATACTTTTCACAGTGTGTCTGTATCAGTCTGTTAAGCACCACACTGGCTATACATGTGTTTCACACACTGACACCCTATTCTAATTCAATTTGATTACAGAAGCAAATAATGACATTTTAATTTTCAAAGATTTAGCCTTACATTAGCCAAACAGTGACAGAGTGTGCATTTGTGATATAACATTAAAGCTAATGTTGAGATAGCCACAACCCTGGAGAACCTGCATTCAATTTAAGGTAAATTCTTTGATATATATTTACAACCATAGCTAGAGTTTGAATACAACAAATTAATTAATTAATTAACTAACTAATTCATTTAATCTTAATACTGTCTATCCTTCTTACAGAATTGAAAATGGGCTGGAGCCCGTCCCAGAAGACATTGGACAAGAAGGTGGATTTAAATTGCTCTGGCTGGGCCATAATCTGACACATACAACCATTCATTGTCACTCACAATGATGGCCCGTTTAGAGTCTTCAGTTAAATTGCTGCATAATTTTGGTCTGTGGGAGGAAGCTAGAGAACTTTAATACAGCCCAGGCAAATTAAAGCAAGTACAAAAATGTTGGTGACCAATGAAGGGAAAAGCCGGAAGAAAAAGAAGAATTGTTATTATATTTAGTCATGGCAACTGGACTTAGTTTCTCACCTTGAAGATGTTCTCAGCCGACAGGCTCATTCAACAGATAGGCGTTTCCAATTTCAAACTGCTGAGTTTGGGCATTGGTCTGAGACCCTGTATGCACGACGACGGTCCGATTCATTTTTAGTCAAGGTTTTTTTGGCAAATAGCAATGTCTTGAAACGATCTCTGTGCAAACAAGGCTATAGGACACACCAGAGACACTACATTGTACATGGCAAGTAGTTGGTGTTGTGATTTTGTGATTAACTAAAACCTGTGCATGCATGAATCACTTCCGGTCTCCGTCTATTAAAAAATGTGCGCACTACAGAAAGTGTAAACATCAACCATGAAGAGCAATCAAGTATTTCTATGGACCGAAACTGAGGAGGAATTATTGCTTCGAGTGACCTGGTTCCGTAAACACAGGACAAAATGTTGTAATCCTTAGTCAGTAGAAAAACAAACTTGGTTTGAGTGATTCAAAATTACAAGGCAACTGAGAGTCACACCAGTTGAAATACTCTGGGGTATTCTGGAGCTGCCATTGTTGTTATGGTTTATCCACCCTGCGCATGGAAATTGACTACAACCTTAGTGTACATGTCCGTTTTCTAAATATTGTGTTTTCTCTGTCTACAAGGAGTTCACTTGGCCTTAGTTGTAAGCAGTTGGGTGCTAATGCTAGTGCTAATGCTCATGCATGCTAATGTATGCATCATCATGACCGGGTCATCTGGGGAACAATGTAAAGGAATATGTAATTGTAAGGCAAATGTGTAGCTTGTGTAAAGCAAAAGAAGTCCATTAGGTCACTTGAGCTGAGAATTGGGCAGAAATTGCCAGAGCCTGGTTTGGTATGTCGGTGAAAGGTGTTATAAAAGACCTAATTTGCTGTTCAGTGAAGGTCTCTCCAGTTTGTCAAAGATTGTCAGTTCTTTGACTCCTTTCAAACCATCTGTCTTCCACCTGACCAGAATGCATACAATGCTGTCCTGTAAGGAGCGGCCTTTGTCCTCCACCTCTTGTTTTCCTGATTTTAAACCACTTTTCATTCACAATCAACCAATGGGTTAGTGTTGTGCCCCTCATATAGGAGAGTGTCCTGTGTTCTACCTATTTCATGTATAGATTTGCCACTATAGGAGATACCGGTGAGCCCATGGCACATCCATATTATTGTCTAAAGCAATAACGGTTTTACTGGAAATAGGTGGTTTGTGAACAGAGGTCCACCAGGGCACGTATTTGGTCCTTTTTTGTTCTAGTTGTTATATACTGTATTGTCTGGAGATCTCCCTGACACATATAGGTTTAAAATACAGCACACGTTCAGATGTATTCCACTTTCACTATAAATATAATCTGATGAAGGGCCTCAACTCTGATCTTATGATCTTTTCTTCTCATCTAGTTTTGAATTAATTATTTGTAAATATTATTCTGATGAGGACCTATTTTTTTAAATACTGCGGGAGAATAAATAAAAGTAAGACAAAATATTTTTCTTTTGTAGTGTTGATAAACTCTAGATTTGACAAGATTAATCAAAAATGTATTTGACAAAGTAAAACACTTACATAGAAATAGATATCAGACAACACAACATTGCATTTTCTGGAGGCAATGGCTTGAACCCCCTATTTTTCAGCAGTCATTTTGCAGGCCCCGAGGAAAGACACATCTCCTAGCACACTGCCCTAACTGGGGATTATGTTTCCATGAACCCATCGGCAAAAGCTGTGAATAGGTAGATAAAGGGGCACCTGTGTTGGCATGCCAACAGCAGGGTTAGGAGCAAAAGAGCAGAATAGGGAGGTAAGATAGTAGAGGCTAACAGCCATCGGCAAATGAGCATGAACAATTTGCTCAGAGGCTCGCCGGGAGCAATAGTTTAGGAGCACAACAGGGCAGTAGGCATGGATTACAACTGGGATCAAACTCAGACTCCAATCTACCATGAAAGAGAGACAGACTGGAAAAGCCTGCAGGTGAAGCAAAGATTAGTTCAATCATCTACAAAAGATTATGCATTTATTAACATTCAGATGTTGGAAGCTGTCTTGGGTTCATTTGCAGGCAGTCATAACACTGACATAGAAGCTAATACAACTAAAATTATAAGCAGCTAAGAGCAGGCACCCAGTGAAAGCAATTGATAATGGTATCATTTCTTGCATTAGCACAGGTACAACTGTCCAATATTTTTGAAATTGACAAGAACGTAAAGGCTCTTACTGTACATGCTTTGGACATGCTGCATGGAGACAGATTCAGTGGCACAAAATAGTTAACCTGAAAACTTTGACAAAAGTTAGACCATACAATTGGAACCTGCAAAGTTCTTACTTTTCTTGAAATTAATACTTTAACATATTCAACATATTCTTCCCCCTTAATATATTTATGTACCACATCTGTGTTATTGTCTTCTATTCCTCTGGATTAATTATTTTTTGAAGCACTCACTGTGATTAATTTTACTTTGAGGTCTACTTTGCCCTCCTTTAAACTCTACTATACTATATTAAGTCATATAGTCATTCATCATCTAAACCACTTATCGTACACTCAGGGTCGCCAAGGAGCTCGGGCCTAACCCACAAGTCATTGGGCGGGATACACCCTCGACTGCCTCCTTTAAATTCTTATATACCATTTTATGTCATATAGTAATTAATTATGCCCTCAGGGTTGCCTGGGAGCTAGGGCATAACCATCTGTCCTTGGGTGGGGTACACCCATGACATTGCCAGGCAATCACAAGACCACAAATACAGCTCTTACAACCATTCGCCTCCCCATTGACATATGTGGGCAGTTTCTCATCTGAAATCCGTGTCTGCATGGGTTTCCTCCAATAGTCCAAAAACATGCAGCAGGTTAATTGGAAAATTGGGAAAATTGCTCCGAATGACAGAGTGAATGGTTGTCTGTCTGTATATGTGGCCCTGCGATTGACTGCCGACCGGTCCAGGGTGTACCCCGCCTCTGACCCGACGACAGCTGGGATAGGCACCAGCATCCTCCGCAACCCCAAGTAGGATAAGCGGCAGACAATGGATGGATGGTTGGAATTCAGAGAACCCGGAGGGAAGCCATGCTGAGAACACCTTTCAGAATCAAACCAGATGCCTTCTTGCTGTGAGACGGAGGTACTGACCACTGCACCGCCATGCCACCCTATATTATTCATATTTCTGTTAATTTAAACTTTTCAGAATAGTTTTAATTCTTGGCCTTTAAGTCCTTCAACATTTTATGGCATTTCATTTAATTGGGTTGGGCTCACGGTTTGCCATGCAATTGGGAGAACATGGTTGGTCATGGTTCCTGGCAATTAGTGAGTGGTTAAAAGCCGGAGCTTTGAGCCTCACTGGCCGTCAGGTCATTCGGAAATTTCTCTTAGTTTCCTGCCTTTCCCCCAGCGGTATAAACCTGTGCACCTTGCCGGGCTGTCACTCCCCTTGGCAGTGTAAACCCAAGCAACTCACCTTGCCGCCACTCCCCCTGGTGGTATAAACCCATGCATTTTGTTGGCCCGCCACGTCTTGCGGCAGTGTAACCTGTGCACTTGCCGGGTCGTCACCCCTACTTGGTGGTGTAAACCTGTGCACATCGCTGGGCGGCCACTCTCCCCAGCTGTGTCAGCCCCTGCATCCTGCTGGGCTGACACCTCTCCCGTCGCTGTATGCTTGTGCCTTATGCCTAGCCACCCACTCCCGATCGTGATTCCTGTTCCTGCCCAGCGTTCATCTGCCTATATCTGACCAATGTTCATCCCTGGAGGTAGGGCAACAGCATATTTATCCATGATACCTCCTACTTGTATCTGTTCTTGAGGAAGCTTTTAAAAAAAATCGATGTTTTTTACATGTGTATATATATTCATAATGGTCTTGTCCTCAGTTTGGGGAAGAGTGACCAGAGGTCTTGGCACTTTGCTAATGAGCGCCATCATTAATCCTTGATCAGGCCTTTTCATAGTCCATTTAGTACCAGCCCTGCCAAATTCTTCTTTGATGAGGAGTGGTAACTGTGCTAGCAAAATTAAGCTCTGCTTTTTCATTCACTCTTGCTATCATTCATTGCAAAAGTACAGTAAGCAACCATGATGTGTTACTGATTTCATTACATACTTGGTTTGGCAGTTCTGCGTTGTCGAACCCAAATTGTATGTAGTTTTGTTTAAACTGAACATATATAATCTTTCATTTAAAAGGTCTGATAAACATGAATTTACAGTCATTACTCTACTGTTCCAACCTTGAGACCTCAGAGGCCCTGCTTATTGTAAATACACAGGTGGGTGCGGAGCAAAGCAGAAATGGTGTAGTGTAAGCAAGAATGAGAAGAAAATGTGATAAGGGAGAGAGAAAGAGCTTCTATGTACTCACAGGATTTGTTAACCTGCAGACTCCTTGTGAATCAGGTCTCATAGACATGCAACCACACCATATACATACACATATTTGGGCAAGAGATAGAACACAGGAATTCTATCTCTTGCCCAAATGTGTGTATGTGTGTGTGTATTTCTGGAGTGCGTTTTGTTTTATATTTTTACTTTTGTTTCATATCATATCCTGCTGAGCTAGGGGTAAAAGTACAAGTGAGCCTGTTAGTTTCCACTAGTAGAGGATTGACACATTTAGAGACAGTGCAACAGAGGTGGTTTGAGAAACAGTTGAAAGGACAAATAAACTTATGAGTCGATGTGAGGGGAAAGAAGACATTTTGAGAAGCTATGGAATAAAGCGACAAGAATAGTGAATCTATTTTTGGGACAATTTATGATTCCCTAACACAATTTTGCTTTTTGACCAATTTTCCAAAAAAAATACTTACTAGTTCAATTCTTTAACAGAGAATCTGAACAGACTAGATTCCGCAGGATTTCAGCAAATATGAATTAATATTAGGAAAACACAAACAAACAGGTCAGGTGCAGGTACTGTGACAAATTTTTCATTCATTTTAGGCTGCAATCAGTAGTCTCTTTACCCACTAGCAGTTTGTCTAGCAAGATTCTGGTTTACAAGATGATCTCTCTCTCTCTCTCTCTCTCTCTCTCTCTCTCTCTCTCTCTCTCTCTCTTTATATATATATATATATATATATATATATATATATATATATATATATATATGTGCATCATTTCAGGCCTTTTCCACTATGAATGGGGAAAACTTGGTTTGGTGTTCAGAGACTACCACATAGCAAGAGAGGAATCTGTTTGACGGACACATTTTCTGAAGACTCCTACCTGTGAAGACGGAAGTTCTGACCACTTTGCTCTCCTGACTCCCTTTGACAGCATTAATACTGATCTCATATTCAGTTGCAGGAAACAGACTAGACAAAGTGTAGTTTTTGACATCATTGTCTATCACAACGCTGTCCACTCGACCTGCAGGGGAGAAAAATTCCAACTATCACCTTGACATCATCTTCCTCTCCCTTACTTATAGAAGGTATTCATACAATATGAAAAAAGAAATCAATGCATTTCTGACATTCATCAAAAATCAATATGACATTTGTGATGATTATTGTTCATAACTTATCATGGCAACTGGACATGAGTCACCTCTCATCCAAGTGGCTTTTTCAGTTCTTCAGTTCAGAACTCAGGAAGCCTCTTGGATGAGAGGTAAAACATCTTCAAGGAAAGAAATCATGTCCAGTTGACAGGATAACATTTGACAAGGATTAATCATGACCTGGATGACTGAGAACCTCCAAAGACATATTTTTGTTCATACGCAAACAAGAGATTGTTTACCAAAATTCAGAGAGAGCTGAACTTTGATTAAAAACAACAAAACAACAATTTTGAGTCAGCGTATGCTAACAAATACTATCACTCCTCTGGGAAAAGAGGCAATACGTACCCCTCGCTGACTGGTAGGACAATTTATAATATTCAAATGCAGCCAGCGGTTTGATCCATGAAATAGTCACAGTATCCTCGGTCATCGCTGAGATTGTCATCTGTTTGGGTGGGTCCATTCCTAAATGTAGGCGGTTGGAAGAAAGGTGTTAGCATCAGTCAGAAATAACCTCAAACTCAAAGAGACTCAAATATACAATTTCCTACTATTTATGTTAAATTCCAGTTTTCGTCCCATTAATTAAAGTGATTAAATTTCAGAAGTACAATATCTGTATATTATTCATATCTCTGAGAACCAGCACATTTGGGTTAGCGTGGCTCAGGGGATTTAGAGTGTTCATCCTTGGAACCAAACATTCCTGGTTCCCATAAGGGACTGATAAAATATGTTTAAAGAAACTACCCTTTGTTGACCCTTGAAAGTGCAGGGTTTTTCAAAACAAAGTCCTCAATTTTTATTCCCCTCTCATTACGCTTTCATAAACAGACCTGTCCTTGGCTTGTACAAAAGATATCCCAGGATGGATCTAGGTGCATCCTATTTGAATGAACAGCATTGAGACTTAACAGGCCTCACTCATGAGACTTCTTCTCCTGCTGATAATTTGTTTTGTATGTCTCTGGAGACTATTGAGCTAATGTGGAAAAGGTTACAGTAAAAACAATGTGAGCAAAAATTTAAACCAGGGGCATCAAACTCATTTTAGCTCAGAGGCCACGTGGAGGAAAATCTATTCTCAAGTGGGCTGGCTGGGTAAAGTCCTGGCATAATAACAATAGTTTCTTTCTTTGAAAAAAGGTAGCTCATTTTTATGCTTTGCAAAATAATCTCGCAGGATGGGTCAGGCCCGTGAACCGTTTTAATCCGGCCCGCGGCCATAACTTTGACATCCCCGAATGTAAACCAATGACAAGTCCTAAGTAATTAGAGAAAGACCCAAAAAAGACACAGGGGAGTAAAAAGAAATAGAGGCAAGGATGGGAAGCGATTAAGGAGTAGTTTCTGTCACTTGTTATGGAAACCAACCCTGATGGGCAGCAAAACCAACTATCCACTCTCTATCTGTCTTTTTTGATAGAACAACAAGCATAAGATGAAATTTGTAATTCCTTGCTTAGAGTTAATTTATATTACACTTCTATGAAATACACCAGCATCAATGAAGGCTGTGATAATTCATGCATGGATTTATTACTAATAACATTTTTCTAAAGACAGATTATTTAAATAACATCTAAAATCTTTTTAGTAATTCATTAAGCTCTCTCATGTACATCATGTACAACATCAGCCCAAGGGTTTTCGAGGTGTGTGCTAGGCAGCTTGCAGGAGTCTTCCAGCACCTTCTTCAACCTCTCTCTGAGGTTGCTGAAGGTGCCTGACCTTTGGAAGACCTCCTGCATAGTCCCGGTACCCAAGAAGGGACGTCCGAGTGCTCTCAATGACTTCAGGCCAGTTCTCCGACACCTGAAGGAACGGCTGTCTGCCTCCCTGGACCCTCTGCAGTTTGCGTACAGGCAGCATATGAGTGTGGAGGATGCCATCATCTTCCTCTCTCATAGGGCCTTGTCCCATCTGGAGGGAGCGGGAAGCACTGTGAGAGTCACCTTCTTTGACTTCTCCAGTGCCGTCAATGGTATCCGCCCCCCCGCTCAAGGACAAGCTGCTGAGTGCGCAACTTCACCCTGACATCACTGCCTGGATCCTGGACTACCTCACAGGACGTCCGCAGTATGTCAGGGTGGACGGTGGTGTTTCTGAGGCTGTGATGTGCAGCACAGGTGTGCCCCAAGGTACGGTCCTGTCTCCATTCCTCTTCACTCTCTTCACCTCCAACTTCCGACACAAGTCCAGTTCCTGCCACCTCCAGAAGTTCTCTGATGACTCTTCCATCATTGGATGCATCACCAACGATGACCAGGAGGAGTACAGAGAGCCGATTGCGAGTTTTGTTGAGTGGAGCAACCAAAATCACCTCCTACTCAACATCTCCAAGACAGAGGAGGTGGTAGTGGACTTCAGGAGGAGTAGGAGGAGACCTATACCAATCACCACTCTGGGTGAAGAGGTGGAGATTGTGGACTCCAATAAGTTCCTTGGGGTCCATATTAACAATAAACTGGACTGGACACACAACACAGATGCCCTATACAGGAAGGCTCAGAGCAGGATGTTTTTCATGAGGAGACTGAGGTCGTTTGGTGTCTGCAGCGTGCTCCTCAAGACCTTCTACCAGTCTATGGTAGCCAGCGCACTCTTCTTTGCTATAGTGTGC
>CAAKHD010013237.1:266323-288605 GCA_901007705.1 Fistularia tabacaria | reverse complement strand
AGCGTGTGCACATAAACAGAGAGAGATCCTGGCGTTGAGGGCCCACGCGCGCACACACACCCGCGCACACACACACACACACACACACACACACACACACACACACACACACACACACACACACACACACACACACACACACACACACACACACACACACACACACACACCTTTGTGACAACAGTGAATGGATGGGCAACTGGTGAGCTGTAATGGGTGGAGGTCAAACCCCTGGTGGGCAGATAAGAGCATGGCTTATCTGAATCACACAACCATTTATTACACTGACACACAGAAACACACACGTATGGAAGAAAAGAGAGGGAGAGGTGGAGGACGTTGTGACGGGGGGAGCCAGGGGAGTAACGGAAGAGGTCACAGAGGATGGGGGAGGGCGAACAGAGAGAAAGGGACGGCCTGTAGTGGCACAAAGGAATCAAGGACGGGAAGGGGGAAATTAAAGGAAAGTGAGGACGAAAACAACACGGACGCTAGGATGCCAGTAATGATGAATGACGTGGAAGAGATACATGGAGGTAGGGATGCTGAGAGAGGGGTCACTGAGGTGTGGCAGCAATAAGGTGGGAATGAGGGTGGTCCTCACCCAAAGATGTAAGGAATAGGGCTGAAGGTCACAGGGTTAGTGACTACTTTGTACCGTATATATGCGTGTGTGTGTGTGTGTATGTGCGTTTTGGCTTACCTCCTGGGACAGGTAGGGCAGGACTTGTGCACATATTCCATTCAATCTCTTCACTATCTCAGCCTGGAGAAGGAGATACATGGTTAAAATGTACCCTTGTTTTATTTTGGATTTGTGTACATGTATACAAATGCTGACTATTTTCTCTATTATGACTTATTTCAGTCTAATATTGTAGTGCAGTGTACTGAGGTAAGAGGCAGTGTGTGACATAATCATGAATGAATGTGTCTCCCTGGGCAACAACCCGGTTGATTGTGTTTCAAAGCAGGCATTGACCCACACACAATCCACTCACATAACTGTTTTCACTTGAAGTGCCTAATGAAACTTTCCAGTCTGTGATGCTGCATACAAACTGGGACTGGCTGAGACAATTGATTGGAAGCATCAAGGAGATTATGAGGTAACAAGCAAAATTTTCTCACAACCAGGTGATCATATAGCAGAGGCTACCTTTGAATGTATGAAAACGGATATTATAGCTGAGAAAAAGACAAAGCAGCAGTTCAACTACTGAAATGTAAAATATTAATCCATTCATTTATTATGAAATTACCCTCTGTGAGAAAAAGTAGAGGCCAATTTAGGTATTTGAAAGATCTTTTTTTATTTATGTATTCGCATTTTGTCATATATCCACTGACAAAGGCAAGCCATGGGCTAAAGTTCTATGGCTTGACCAGCATTTTCACGAGATTTGTTTCCAAGAACAAAAAAATTAGATTGCAGGATGCAACATTGAAAACCTTATTATATGAAAAACTTCCATTCACTGATTCAAACCAAATCCTCATTTGTATGGGAAATATGTTCTGTGACCTTCTGAAACTGAGACAGATATATCCTTCATCTTGCTCTCTCCAACACACACACACAAACACGTGCCCACGCACTTACACAGGCAGACACGCACACACACATGGTTCAGAATCCCTTCATCATCTCATTAATGAAATCATTTGTACAAAATATTCTTTATTAAAACTCTCTGATGTACCGTTTTGGGTATTTCTTTCTCACAGATGCACACACGCACGCATGCATGCAAGCAAGCACAACTTTCCCTGCTCTCATCATGCAAAATCCCTATCTTTTTCACATGCAGGTCTATTATCACATTTGGTTGGTAATCATCCAATCCGTCTGAGATATTCAAAGCAGCAGTAATTGTGTTAGAGCATAATTCGTGGCACGATGAGGAGAGAGGAGACCCTCCTAACAGTCATTAGGCATGCAGAGCACAGCTCCCCGTCAGGCACTTCACTCCTTTCTGCTCATCATTACACATACACACTCCCTGACATCTTTAGAATGTCTCTGAGGGACTTGCTCCATGCCAACAATTCATCCTCTTTTTCAGCACTCTTTAAGTAAATTTCCTTTTTTTTTTTTTTTTTTTTTTTAAATCCAGCCTTCGTCTCTTCTTTAAAAACCTAAATCATCATCTTATTTATTCCAGTCCGTCGTGATCTGGGTGTTGCTTTTGATAGGGTATGTTAAGCTACAATAGTAAGAACAAGTTAAGTAAAGGTAATATGTATTTCTTCCACTTCCCCCACTAGTAATTAATAAAACAAACCTAGTTCAGAAGCTGAACACGAGTTCTTTCAGAATGGCTAAGGTTGCTTGAAAAGAGTTCTACTGTACATCATGTATTGTACATTATGTTACAAATGCAACAGCAGTTTGTCAAATAAGAACTGCTACAATATACAACGCTGTATATCGAAGAGAGTTTATCAGATGTTTATCAAAAACAAAAAGCAACAACAACAAAAAAACAACATGATCCAGTCAAGACATGGCCTTATTCAATATCCTCCCAGTTCAATCCATGACTCAACCTTCATTGTCCTCCCTGGGACAATACATAAACAGACAGAGGAAGCAAGTGAAAGGAGGGAGAGAGAGGAAGAGAACAGAAGAGAGGCATTTTTGAAAGGAGCAGGACAGAATGATCAAGAGGGAGCAATTGAATGTGTGAGAAAAATAGAAAAACGTAGAGACACAGGTGGAAAGAGGAGGTGGAGGAGCAGAGGGGGGAGAAAGTGGCGCTGCACAATAGGCCTCCATATGAATGCTCCTTAAAGCTCATCACCACACATCTCCTTCAATTTCAACTCTAATGGAAGAGTCTGCTTCCACTCATTCACACAAAGAAAATATGGGTGAGCATGCACACACACACGATAATAGGACTTCACGTGCACTTAATGATGTAAACCCTCATCTATTTATGAGCACACACAAATGCCTCTCTACCTGCATTTCATATTGCCATCTTCTTTTATCTTACAAAGATGATCATATTATATTTATATTACAAAGATGAAAATTCACAATCTCAAATGGGGTTGTGAGTGTGTGTGTGTGTATATGTCTATATGTATGTGTGTGTATGTCAAAGTGTTTGCTTGACATTGCACAATATCTCATATGTATATGTGTGTCTTCTGCTTGCTATCTGTGAGTTAGTGAGACCACATATAATCACACTGGAAGCCATGTGCTTCCTACCTGAGTTTGTGTGTGTGCATATATATGACTGCATTCAAATCCCGGAAACTGCCACTGTGTGTGTGTGTGTGTGTGTGTGTGTGTGTGTGTGTGTGTGTGTGTGTGTGCGTGTATGTGTATGCGTGTGTGTGGGTGTGTATGTGTATGTGTGTCCATCTGTCAAAGCCCCCACGGTTTTCTTGTATGGCTGCCTGTGTGCACTGTCAATCATGACAGCGTGGGTGTTTGCTGGGTGGGGGCTACTGGACAAGGCCCATCGCTCTCTCCCTCCTACAGCTGGAGCATAAATTGCACCCTGAGCTTCAAACGCACCCACTGAAGTATGAGCTAATAAGGCTTCCTTCCCTTTTTGGTTTCCAATGGTCCATCTAATTTTGGACTTACTTTATCAGGTTTTGAGAAATTTTAAGGGTTCATTTTCAACTAACGGATGTACACTTAAATTGATAAACTGTGCCAATTATCCATCAATCCATCATCTGACGTTTATCCTGCACTCAGTGCCGGGGAATGCTGGAGCCTATCCCAGCAGTCATCTGGTGAGAGGTAGGGTACAACCTGGACTGGTCGCCAGTCAATCACAGTGCCACATATACAGACAAACAACCACTCAGTCACTCACTCATTTTCACATTTTTTTCCGGTTAATCTCCTGCATGTTTTTGGACTGTGGGACGAAATTGGAAAACCCAGAGGAAACTCACGCAGACACGGGTAGAACATACAAACTCCACACAGAAAGGTCCCCTTGTTTGAACCGAACCAGGGTCCTTCGTGCTGTGAGGCCAAGGTGCTAACCACTGCACCACCTCATCGCCTGTTGTCAATTTGCATAACAATTTTTTTTTTTTTTTTAATTGTATTCATATTACAATGCAAATATGCAGTGGACCTTTTGGTTCAAGTGAGGCACTTTTATGACAGTCAATCTGGAAAGCATCTGAATTATTGTATCAAGACAGATCATAGAATCTGATATTTCTTAATGTAATGAACAATTGGCTATAACTACATAAAAACCTAAAACATTGTCACTTTTAACGAAAAACAACTTTTCAGGTGAAAAGATGATCTTTACTTTTTACCATTTACATGCAGACTCAGGTGACATGCAAAGGTCTGTACATATCTAAAATAATGGGAGCTTATCTATGCAATTCACACCTGCCAATCAGGTGCAAAGTGAGGGAATGAGGATGGCAGGGCACAGCTGTGTCTCCATTAACACAATAAAATGTGAGGAGTTCTGTTTTCAAAACAGTCAGGGTTCTTGATCTGCCCCCTTTTTTTCATGAATTTCTTTCTTGTGTAGACCTAATAAAAGGAAGCCAGAGCAACTCGAGGGTCTCAGTGGAATTTCTAATATTGATATTATTTAAAAATCTGAAAGCTCAGGTTGGGAAGGCATATCAGCTCACGTGACACAAAAGTTCAAAGTGTTCTTCAAGTGCTTTCTGTCATCTTATACAGCCACAAAGACAGAATTCTACAAATTATAATTGCACCTATTGTCTGATGTACAAGAGGAGGATACAGAAAACCAGAGTAAAATACACCATTGCATTACAAATGTTACTTTGGCGATCAAAAAGCAGAGACGGTTTAGTGTGCATTTTCGTACTTAAAAAATTTCAACATGATAGAGGGAAAAAAGAGAGAAAAAAAAAAAGCAATAACAGAAAAACCTTGGGATTACAATAAAATATTCATGAATAATAGCAAAATATTATCCAACAATGCAAAGTTAAACAAGACAGAGCAGTTAATTATACGCTCAGAAACGTGGATTTAAAATATTATTGCAAGTTATCAATCACCTTTCACTTGTTTTATTTATTTTTGTATGTTTTGCTTTGGCAGTATCAAAGGGAATTAAGGGTTTTATAACATGCCCTTTAAAGGTAATTCAAATTATCACTATATCTCAGGCTGTGTCATATTAAAAAAGGCTATCAAAGTCGAAACCCAAACTCGGCTTTGTCAACAATGCAACTTTTAAGATAAGACTTACATATAATTTCTATTTCATTGACCGGCATGTCATTACTGCAACCTGATATCCATACACACAAGCTATACATTTCATTAGATTAAAGGTGTTCACTTACCTGCTTGTGCATCTCAATATTGAGCCCATAGGACATCTCATAGTACTGGAAACAGAAAGAAACAAACAAATTACTCTCAAGCTATCCAGACTCTTCTTAAAGATAGAAATCAAGGCATTGATTCCCATCTTGATGCAATATACCAAGCACATATGATCACTTTACCGGTCGTGCTTTGCACTTGGTCTAAAAACACATCCTTCTTACACAGAAACACCGGAACCTCTTCATTTCTATACAATCTGGGAAGTAACAATGATAACAGAAGTTTGGTGCAAAAATAATTAAATCTGTCGTAGAATATACAGTATACAGCAGGGAGATTAATTCTGACGACACTGGATAAACCAATGACATTGGGACTGAAGCTTGCATTTAACCCAGACTTTCTGCACCAAACCTTTTAATCTAAATCATTTGGAAATAGTTTTCTAATGATTATTGGCCAAAAAATAAACATAGATAGGTCACCTACATACCCTAAATTATATCATTTATTTGTGTATTTAGATGTTCTGTGAAGCTTTGTAAAAGCCTCAAGTGGATATTTATCTCCACATAGGCTCAACCCCCTCAGATGTGAGATTTTATTTTACAAGCATATTCACACATTAACAGTCCTGCAGAGAGGCATGCACATACAGAGGGAAGACGTAAATAGAAACAGGAAGTCAGAGGGAATAGGGGAGAGAGAGCCTCTGGTATTTGTGTGTGTGTATGTGAGAGAAACACTGAGAGAGCGACACCAGAAGAAAGAGAGAGAGGGAGAGGGGGGGGACAGACAGACAGACGGAGAGAGACACAGAGAGTGAGAGAGCGAGAGAGAGAGCGTGTTTGTGTGTTCAGTGTTAATGAGAGGGCCACCCTCTAAGCGTCAACCCTGTTAATCACCCACTCCGTCTGCAGGAGGGACTGGTTCTGTCACTGGAAAACAAACAACACACAAATCACACACACATATATGTGCGTGTGCGCATGTGCATATACACATACAAATTTCTGTCACACATACATAAGATTGTGGTTTCCTGTTTGATCTCATATGGTCTGTGCCATCTCATATCAGCATCCACACACACACGCTCGTGCGCATACACAAGCACACACGCACGAGCACACACTTCTTCTCTGCGGCTGCTCTGGTCCACACCGACGCTCCCTAAAGTAATTACAGCTTGGGAAATGGAGGTGCTGCTGCTGACCGGGGGAGTGGGGCAACCTGATATGCTATTAAAGGAGGAGGAGGGGGGAGGGGTTCATAGCGGCAATACAAGATCCAGCCTGCTCCTGATAGAGTGAAAGTGTGACTGAATGTGTGCCTCTGCACTTGTATGCTGTACCTGTGTTTGCTGATGCATATGCACAATGTGGGTGTATGTGTCTGTATATCTTGGGTTAGGGCATTCTGCAACTAATAGTGGATATGAAAATAATAAAAATGATTATAACAGCTTGTTTAGCAAAACAAGTTTCCATGCATACATTTTGTTTCAAAAATAATAATAATCTGGTCTATATTTCTGAGGATCAAAGAGTGGACCGGGGTATAAACAAATGTGAAGTGATATGGGAAAAAAAAAACTTTGTATAGCAGATTTATCTTAAGTTGTCTTTCTATGGTTGAATTTGAAACGTTAATATAGATTTGTTTTCTGACTGCTGGGTATCATGATAATTTGATAAGCATGGCACACAATTTTTACTTCATCTTTTGAAGTAAAATTCTTCCATGTACCATCAAGGAACTGAGGAATGTAATAGGTCACAGTCAAGGTACCTGCTAGAGTAGAAAAAATACGCTGCTTCAGCTGTACAAAGTGGATTTTTAATTCATTAGTGTTGAAGAAAAACAATTTAACTCTTAAGTAGGGATTTTTGGAAATGAAGTATTCACTTTCAATGGATACAAAATAGAAAAGCGCTAAAATGGGTTAAATACTATACAAGAACACCAAAAAGGCAATTTTAGTAGGTCTCACAGTACCTAGCAAGGAATTAGTACAAAGTCACAGAATTTAATCTGCAACATGGAGTACATCTATCTAGTTTTGATTGGGAGAGTTAAAAAAGATGTTTTTTTTGATAAAAGAAGTTGAAATCAGTTGAAGTTGAAATTGGTATGTTGGGAAAAAAAATAAAAAATAAAACTGCCGTATGTGCATCTATAGTACAAAACCTAAAGCTACAGGGCTTTGATTTGAACTGGGGCCAAAAATATACTGTATATATATATATTTAAAAAAAAAAAAAATCAGCAATACCCTGAAATTCGTAAACTCCAATCTAGTAGACACATGCATATATGTGTGTCCACTGACTGGCTGATGGTGAAGGGAGCAGTGCAACAGCACAGATTAGATGAGATTAAGGCTAGTCAGAGGATGAATTAGAGGCAAAACATCAAACACAACATGGACAGCAACAATGAGATTAGCCCTGAGGTGGAGCAACGAGCAGGCAAGCACACTTGTGTGCTGATACTGACCTGGACAGTATAAGCATTAAAGGAAGTGTGGCTAGTGTCAATATGAGTATGTATTTTTACTCTGAACATATAGAGCAGTAAAGCCTTTGCTGAGTAAATATATACAGCATTCTGGTATGCACAGTTGCAATTGTTGCAGCATGTAAGAGCAACAGTGTCTCTTTTTGTCAGTGCGGCACCGACTGAATATGCTTCCATTTAAATAGACATGGCTCCCATTTCAAATTTCACACGGTTAACAGAATAGGTAGTCTTTTACATGAGAAGGCCACAGTAGGCAATGTTTAGCCAAACAAGATATTGTTTCCATCACCTAAAAACAAACCACCATCTGAAATATGAGGAATACAAGAATTTCCTCTCCTCAAACATCATGTGAGAAAGTAAACCGTCAGATTTTCAAGCAATTTCCAAAGGCCAGCCTTACATCCTTAGGCCAGTTTTTATTTTGTCATGGTTGATTTAATTAATTTCTATTGTAAATGAATTCCACATAATAGTTACGTGCTGAAAATACAGACACAAATAGAACATACATGGAATATTGGAAATAATTTCATGTAATATGACTTAAAGAGAAATAAAAAGTGTCAGGCAGATGTATTGTGTTTACAGCGAAATTCTACAAATTCACAAAAACGCACATATACTACTGCAATAATTAATACCCTTATCCTCCTGTTTACATGACACTTGGATGTAGAATTCAGGTTGTACATTATGGCTCTTTCAATGCAGCTACTCATCATTCCTACAACTACAATTCCCTAGAATTAACCTTGTGATTTTTCAGCTTTGTAAAACTGGTCCTTTTAATACTTGAATTAAGTAGACATGTTAACTACGAACCTTTATTGCATTTGTGTATGTTTCACATAAGTAAACAGCACAGATGGCTACACCGGAGAAAATAAGCATTCTAAGTCGTGGAAAAATTGTAACAGTTGTAGTGATAATCCTATAATAGAGGATGTTAAAATATACGTGATAAAACAGCAGTGGATTTTACCCTATTCAAAGTAAGCTTTATTGTCAATTTCTCCGCATGTGCTGGACATACAGAGGAATTGAGAAGACGTTTCTCACAATCCCACGGTGACATGAAATCAACAATACAACAACTATGATCGAGTACAAATTAGCAGTAAAGTACATGATTACATTAAACAGTATACAAATTGATATTTGACAGCAGGAAAGAGTAGCAGCAGAGGGGTTGGTTTTTTTTGTTTTTTTTTGGTACAGTTTAGTGCAACTATGGAGCATGAAGACTCAAGCATACACAATTTCACTCACCATGATATAATGACGCTGCATCTCTGACTTCTCGCTTGCAAGCTTGTCACACTCAAGCTTCAAACTGTGGAGACGATAGGAGAAGAACAGGGGGTCAGAGCTTTTTTTGTCTCCCAGTCTTACTTCAAAAGTGCTGACACTCGGTGACTTCTATCCCTTTCATCATCATTACCTCCACTTCTGCAGTCATCACTTTCATCATCACTCCATCTTCATCACTGATTCCACCTGTATCATTGTCAGGACCACCTCTGGTCATCATTTTTGTCACCATTACCCTCTTAATCATCATTCCCACTCACACAGCCCTGACCTTAACAATCATTGCAAGCAATCAACTGAAACATTTTCACACCTTGAAATAGTTTCAATTGGCATGTAAAGGTAAACAGAGCTCAAAAGTATCTGATTTCCTTAAAGTAGAGGCAGTAAGTAAAACACAAGACAAACACTAACAAATAGGGTGTTACTGCAACACAGTCCCTGTGACAGCCATTAGCTGTAATCATGTCAAGGCTGACGACACGAGAGGCGACAGGACAAAGGAGGACACGTCGACAAGTCACCCTGATATTCAAATGAAAAAGACAGAGGTAAAAAAAAAAAAAAAGGTGGGGGGAGACACCCCCCATGCATCTCTGTGATTGAAGCAGCCAGCTCGAACCTGCCAGTCTCAGAAGGCATCGTCTGATGTGAGGACTGGATAAGATTTAGATTAGATACAGAAATGCACAAGGACATGGTGGATGGGTTCAGATTTCGGCGAAGTCTAAAACCTGTTTGATGGTGTGTACATCAGAAAATTGTTTTTTTGCTGTCTGCAGAAATGGAAACTCTGACAGCTAACACTGTCTTAATCTTCTGAATCAGTTAGTCCACTGAACAATCTGCAAGTAATGGCCAATAATTTGGGTTTAGTCTTGTATGTTATTGTGTTTTTCCTGATTATTGTAGTGGGTGCAGTTTTAGAGAGAGTACACTTAGATTTCAAGACAGGTATCATTTATCTAAAATATACAAAAACATTTCTTCAAGCCTATACTATTTATATCGGCTTGTGTTGGCCTTTTCAAGATATTCCAGAATCCTTATAGGTATTTGTAGTTGTGTAAACCTTAATTTTGTAATTGTTATGTGAAAAGAAGCCCTTACAAATGGTGCAGCTGGAAAGTTTGTGAAAGTTTGTTTATATTTTTGTGCATTCATGGGTGAGAATTTTAGAATATCAGGTAGCAGGCCAAGTGAAGCAATGTCCTTGGAATTAATGCTATGTTGGTTTGTGAAATGCAAAAAGTCGTTGATGTTTGCAGATCAAAATTATTCAGCTTTATCCTTTATCCCGTTATCTGGTTAGCAGCCTGCAATGTTAGAGAGTAAATTAGCATCCCTTTAAATTAACATTATCTTATGTGCATTTATGAGTGACAAAAATTAAGGCATAACAAAAAAATAACATTATAAATCCTTACAAAACATTGCCAGTTGTTCTGTTAGTATACATTAGGATTAAGTGTCCCCTGAATAGTCTCTTGTGAATATGGAATGCACAGGCAAGTGAATGTAAAGCCATTTTACATTAAGTGTATTATTGCAAAATTACTGCTGAAGATTATAGGACTTGCAAAAGAAGAAAAACAAGGAGAAAAGTTGTGTTAATAGTTGCATGAGCAAAGTTGATTGAATATCAAAGCTTAGCAGAGAAGGATACTACAGTTCAGTTAACAGATCCAGAAGTTTTGTTTCTAGCGACTACCTTTTAAAATTGTTCTTTTAATAAAAATAGTCTTGAGCCCAGATAACAATGCGTAATAGTTATTCAGCATGTGCTGCTTACTAGTTGATGTATCCCACAGCAGTCTTGCATTACAGCAAAAGGGTTTTGTGTTCAAACCTACCAGGCTTTTATATGTTAAGTGAGAAGGTTCTTCATGTGCTTGCTTGGGCTGGGTTTTCTGTGGGTCATCTAGCTCACTCCCATAGTCAGAAGCTGGATCAATTGCAGATTCTAAATTGTCTGAATGTACATTTGAATTTACATTTGCATGACAAGCCATACAGGAATGGATGAATGGGTTAAAATAAATAACTTGAGACAAAAATAAATACAAGTGGAATTTTCAAACACTAAATCTGAAAACCATAGTGGTGTTCTGAACAAAACTTTCACAGCTGATACTTAATGTTTGTTTTTTTCTACCGACAATAGAGAGGATAACAAAAACATACATCACCTCCAAGGCATGAAATTAGTGTCCAGTGAATATATATTTCCTGATTAGACTAAGGTTTTTGAGGAAAAGAAAAAAATGGAGAAAAATGTTACTATGTAGGACCAAATAATTACTCAATTAGTCATTCAATGGCTGCCTTGTTTTTTTTCCCTTTAACTAATGTTCATGGCCAATTCAATGAGGAGGAATTTTGCAGATTTCTCAAATATTAAATCAAACAATACACTGGTGTTATAAATGTAAATAAATATAGTTCATATTGATGGTAAATCAACCATGGCTGTCCTCAAAACTATACATTACAGCAAAGTTGAGGGGGTGTTAAGGCCGGATAGTTTAGTCTTTGTTAAAGTGCAGTCTCCACTTATCCAAAATGCTTCTCTTCCCACATACATACAATCCTTCCTGCCCTGCTCTCCATGTGTGCATGCGTAGGCTGTGTGTTGGGTTGTCATGACGACATGCCCCCTCCCGCCATCCTACCTGGGATTGGCTTTGTGCCTCCTCTGAACAACCCCCCAGCCAGCACCGCTGCTCTCAAACGACACTTTGATGGAGTTTTATTGCCGATTCTTCCGTTGCTAAATCGCTCCCGCTGTCATCTTTATTTTGATTTATGTATTCTGTGATCTATTTATGCATGTGAACGAGGGAAGGAGGGGGGCAAGGAGGGAGGTAGAGAAAGGACGACAGTGACAGCTACAATGGTTGCTACTATACCCAGGGGAGCGCCTGTGGTACATTTCCCTTTTAAAAGCCTCAGCTACAGACAACATACAACGCAGTACAACGCAGAGCGCTACAAAGCCATGTCTGTGGCTCCCAAGCCACCCACCCCATCTTAGCCCCCCTCCTGAGTCAATAGGCACTGTATACATGTTCTGTATGCTCAGACAAAAAAGGTATTCTTTTCGCTGCGCTGTGGATCTCTGAAGAGGGTTAAATGGTGCTGCTCACCGTTATGGGAATTAAAAAAAAAAAAAAAAAAAAGGCAAAGAAAAACACGCAATGGGTGTTATTGCTGTTTCAGAATTCTCCGCAAACAAGAGTGATCACACCAGAATAGTGGACCTGCACACAATATGCCAGACTTTCATCTTCCTTTGTCTGTCTCAGTCACGACAAAGGCAAGCCACAGGAAGACACTAACAAACAGAAGGTTTCATCCGGAGATGCAAAGCCTGTGGCATCCTCCTCTTTTAATACGTCTATCAAACAGATCAGTGAAGGTTGGACCAGGCACCGTGGAAGGCCCTCAGACTTCTGGCGCTGCAACAGTATTTGATCAGTAAATAAAGATCAATAGTTGAGAGTAAACAAGATTGATCTAGGTAACAGTGGGGGGAAAAAAGATCTTGGCGATTGATGTAAGCAATGTGGTGGAAGAGTTGAAGTACGAGTGGAAATACTGTATAATAGTATTAATTCAATAGTTCACCCACCTTCACATTCAAGGCCATTAAATAAAGATATTCCCTTTAATAAGTAATAGCAATGGGGCAATATTTTCTTTAAAAATTCAAAACAAGTTTCAGAGAAATTAGAGAACAGAGCAGAAAGTAAAATAAAGAAACAATTGAACCCAAGCAAAACCTTTCAGAGCTGCACCAGAAAAATACTGCTTTGTTTGATACTTTGTCAGCCTACCCAGTCATGTATCTTCTCTTCTGTGGCAATTTTGGTGATAGAATGAAAATAGCAAAATTGTGATTAATTTATTTGTCATTATGAATAGGCCCATATTTGAATAATCTAATATTCTGTTTTTGTATCAATTAAAAGACAAAGATAAATAATCCAACCTTGTCATTTAAATATTGAAAATGGTTAGGTGTAAATGTCCATTTGCTTGCATTGGTTTCCAGCACTGACTGCATAATACAGAATGATGCAAACCTTTTTGGTAAAAAGGCCAACTAAAGTGAATCTCCATTTCTGGCTAAGAAATGGCATGCGATTGAAAACAATACAGCAACCTAATGCAGCAATCTCCTCACCGCCACTATAACATAAAGGTATTTCATTAAAAAACAAACAAACCAATGTGATGCATTGGTAGCCTAGGGATATATTCCTTTTTATAAAGCAGTGCACTTATCAAGCTGTCATTTGCAGCTATATTTTCCTGTATGTTAGTGTACATGTCAGTGTTTCCCTCTGTACCTGTGATATTGTGCTTGGAGGAACTGGAACTCATCCTTGATCCTGTCACAGGAGTCAGAGGTTGTGAATTTCAGCTGCTGTGATGAAGCCTGCCAAGCACAAGAAAAAAAGAATCAAAGATAAGAAACATGTGAAAGCATTAAGTGTAGGAAATTAGAGGAGTCACAGGAGGACATCACAGGGAGAAAAGCGATGGACAACATGTACAATAAATAAAGCAATTTCAATTTGCAGAAGTGAAAAGAGTTAGCTAAAAAAATAGCTATTTGTCCATTTAATGTCATCTCTAGATTTATGCCCGAAATGGTGCATTCATATAATCTCAAACAAATTCTCCACTTGATCACAGATTTGACACCCCTATGTTTGCAATGTAATGCATTCAATGATGAATTTATTAGGTGTGTCAAGATCAAACCAGTTTATTTTAATACAACAAACCTGCTTATGTTCACATTCATTTGAGATGTGAATTGGTGCTGCTATTGCACTGGACTTCCTGTTCCTAAGACTTTGTCAAAACAATTTCTATACTAGGTGAACAATAAGCCAGGCTGGTTATGTATGATGTAGGGATATGTCTCTTTGTCAACCAATACTCATTATTTGAACAATTTCTTGAGTAGTGGTTGTGTGATTATTTGATGAATTTATTTGTTGAAATACACATGATGACATTATGAAAAGAAAACTGGCCAGTCAAAAAATATATTGAATTCTAAAATATTAATTTCATGCAGCTACTTGTTAACAATACTATCAAAACAATCATGAAAAACTGTAGAGCAGCCAGCATGCAGTCTGAACATTTTATTAATTTATTTCAACGTAATATAAAACCTGTCCAACCTGATGTCATGCACCCAAGAATACAAGGTTAGTATGTTAATGATAGAATTATAGAATATCTGTTATCTCTTTTGTTTCATTGTTGTAGGGGTCTCATACAATATTGTTCAAAAATGTACACATCTATGAATGGTCAGTGAGCAAGTCAATTCGCTATTGATTGCGACTGGTATGGTCAGATTGCTAGGTGTTTTTTTGGTTGTTTTTTTTTTTATATTCCACGATGATATAAAGTCAGAAGTAAGGAAATGTGTTCTGGGCTGTTACTCTATACAGCATTTGTTTTATCGATCTCTGCCAAATAATTTGGAAAGCTAGTGAACCCAAGTCCCAAATCTGAATCAAGGAATTGATGTGTCTACATACAAATATAATATTGAATCTTCTATATCCTATTGTCCAACTATCCAGGTTATAGTGGACTAATTGTTTGTTAATTGTGCAGAATCCTCCTTTAATTAAAAAAAACAAAATCTCCATATTTGGGTATGTCTTCAGATAATATTCATGACTTGACAATGTGTTGAGTATAGAGAACAACTTTATTACTTTGTTATGTTGACGTATTCGGACACGAGAAGAGAAATAAAAACAATTTGATGAAGTTTACTGTTTTTTAGACTTTCACTATGACTCATGAACTGTTAATGTGGTATTTAAACTTTACTAGGAAGTATACCATGATGTGAATCATTGACCTTACATGGTACTTTATTTTTTATATCAACAATGGCATTGACCACTGGGACAACCCTAATGTAAATGAAATTGCCAGTGCTAACATGAGAGCTTGTTAATACTTGAAGAGGAAAATGTGTCAATTCAGAAGAAACACAGACAGGCACTGTGATAAAACACAGTCACGTATGCATTCAAGATGCAGAGAATCAAATGAATGGTTTTAACCCCAGTATCTTGTGAGCTGGGTCCCCGGCCTGTACTAAATTGATTCCCTGCCAGAGCAAAAGTTTTTGATGTGATATACAGGTATCGAATTAATTTCAAGGGATGAATACACGCATGTGTAATGTCAAACCATATGCATATTTTTTTGTCTTTTCCAAAGATGTTATATCCTCAATAAAATACTTACAAGATACTTATTATCACAGAACTAATACATTATGATATTAATGGTATCATGGCAAAGTTTTTTAAGTTGATAGTATAGACTACGATACAGACTAACTTTATAGAAAAAGAATAATTTTAAAATTATTCTTGTTTTTTTTTTTGTTTTTTTTAAAGCTAGCTACTAGCAAACTAAACCCTTCACATAGTGTGCAGGGACATAGCAGCTTCATTTCATTCAGGTGCCTGCCATATTACAAATGTTACCTGAAAGCCACATGTCATGTCAAAGCATTTTAATTTGAGCCTGTTACCAGCAACCTAGACCATAATTCTTTCACCTCAGCTCAGTATTGCTATTTGCCCTTCTTGTAAATCTATCTACACTGTATTCCCCAGGCAGTGGGGGATGGCCTGGTTGTATGTAAAAACACAGCAGCCATTAAACCCAAATAGGGACAAAATCTCATTATTTCTCAGCAGGCTCTGTAATGGGTCAGGTGGGAAGAGGGTGGGGGGATGGAGAGGGTAATCGCCATTTTCAGAGTACAAATGAGATGTCATAAAAATAAAAATACAAAAAATAACCCTCTGAAATCTGATTGCAGCACTTATAGGAAGCTAGCACTGCTGCCATCAGGAATAACCTGTCGCTTTGTACCCAGCTGCCGCAACATGTTATTCAGCTTCATTTCAACGTAAAAATAGGCGCGTTTCTATTGACAGAACTATTGCCATAGAAATTCTTAAGCAACAACAGTGCTTCAGGGTGAAGCAATAACATTAGCTTCTTCAAAAGCTCACCTTGTTTTTTTTGTTTTGTTTCTGTTTTGGCTCTGAACATTCTAAGGCTCAAATATGGTGAAAGGACAGAATGAACTATTACAGAAGACAAAAGACTAAAAGAATCATAGTATTTGTCTGGACCACAATATTTTTGGAGACAGACATTGAAGAGCTTATTAAAAAAACTGGACAGTGTCTTCAGCCTTTCTGTTTCAAATGTCATGAAAAATGCTCACATTATTATGCTGCTGCAATACTGACACCCCCAATCCATACAAACTACTAAGAGACAGAAGCTCTGACTATAAATCAAAATAACCTTTTCCATTATCTCTCTGCCCAGCACTGGCATGGCATGTACTCCTTAAGCATTCTGGGTATATGGGACCCTGCCATTTTGGGACTGTGTCAACAAAATGCAAATAGCTACAGGCAGTAACACAACTCTCTCTCGCTGCCCCCACCCCCACTCCACACACCGCACATACAAGGTTGGTTTTTACATACTGTGTATCTATTTTTGTGTGTCTGCTTACAAATTGCCCTCTGTACCCAGAGGGTAGAGTTGTTGCCCTAGATTTGATTCCTTCCAGCACAACACAGTAATTCAAAGCTTAAAATGCCAAGGTTTTTCCCAGTCAACAGCCTCAGGTAGGCCATCCTTTTATACAGAGGCTAAAGAAGGTAACTGAAACAACAGAGGAGGACAACACCAAAAAAGTCAGGCCTAGAAAGGCCTAGAAAACCTGAGCAACATCTAATTAAATATTTAAGGGCTTTACTGGGAAATATATGTCTGAACAATGGAAAATGCTGATTTTGAGAGGGTATTTGCCTATTGAGTCACATTAGTAAAGTAAATCCTATTGACTTCCAATGGGAAGATTCAATTAGAAAAGGGAATCCTGAAATGCTGTAAATTGTCCACTTGTTTCGAGTCCAAGTTCTTTTTTTAACTGATATGGCAGAATTCTTTGAAACATTGGTGGAACATGACAAATTTGTAATCAGTATTTAATGCAGACAATATGGTTGCCAATGAGGGCTGTCCAGGTACTTTGACCAATATTACGCTGTACAGACAACTTCTACTTCCTTGCAATATGACTAACAATGTTTGTAATTTCTCTGTCTTTCAGTGCTCATAAAGGCAGTATGTGAAGGTCTAAGAGCTCATAGCAGATGGATATCCATAATGTTAATGAAATACTGCTGTAATATTGTGACACATGCCATCTGCTGTGACAAAAAGGTGCCTACATGCTGTGTGAGTGAAAATGTGTTTGAGCAATAGGGTTTCTGATCTGTGTGCGTGTGAACACTTTTTTTTCTCTGTTACAGAAGTAGAATGAACCTCAGAGAAAGATGTGTGTCTAAACAGTGAATAGGTGTGTGACATGGACAGAATTTGTATGTGTGCGCATCTGTGGAGTGTGCAATAAGCCCACATGTATGACACTTGGCTGCAAGCGGAACAAATATTCACTGCTATGAATCATACCATAAAGTCAACACACATCCTATCGATGTGATACTTGCATAGGAAACTCACAAACACACACACACACACATGCACGCACACACATACCACTTAAATGTAGGACAATCTCTAATTTGATTCTGCCCTGCTCCTTTGAGACATAATTAAAGCATTAAAAAGCTTTGTGCGCCGGTAAGGCAATTGAGACAGTCTTCGCCGAATAAATGGGATTCATCGTTTCAGGAAATTGCTGCCCCACCCCCATTCTACTCAAAGCCCCCCCAACACACTCTTCCTGGCCTCATCATCTGGTCCAATCCATGTGAAATCTACTGTGAACTATCATGTCTATTTTAAATTACAAACCAGCTAAAGTTGTTTAGACTTCATGCATCAGTTTACAAAAGAAACAGGAAGGGAGGGAATATTTAACACGAATCGCAAGCATAGTCATATGAACCGCACCTGGTGCATATGGATACAAAATATGTATCCAGTAGAGTATTTAGGTATATGCAGCTCACCTGTGTGTGTGCACGCAACACACACTGGAAAGTGTTGGAAAAACATCCTACTCAGTCTAAATCCTGCCTGAGGGTAGCAGCGGCATAGGGATTGTATTTCCTGGAGCACAGCCTCACTGTTTACATCTGAGTAGGAGTGTGTTTGTGTGTGGTGTTATGTGTGTCTGTGTTGGGGGCAGGGATAGAGCCTTAGCATTATAATCACTTACTAATGACTGAATGTTATCTAACTCCTACTTTTTCAATGACTTTAGAATATCTACACAGACTCAGTTGTCCTATTTCTCAATGCAAGTGTGTTTGTTTGCACCATAGCAACAACCCTGACGCTGGCGTTAAGGCCATCCATATTTTCTCGACCCATCAAGGACCCCCAATCCTTAGTTTGAGCAGGGAGGACAGACACGTACACATCATTATTCAAAGAAACACATTTCCCAAGTCACTGATAATAAAGTTTTTCATTTACAGGCAAAATAACAATTAGGCCAAGTATGATAGTTTAGAAATTTTACAGTTAAATTAAAGTATATGTGTGAGCGTGGAATGTGGTTGTAAGAGTACCTTTGTGAAAATTTGCAGCGCCATCATTGACTATTAAATGAAGGAGAATCAGTGACATATGGCCAAGTTTCCAAACATGGATATATACTAGATATTCCAATCGATTTTCCAAAACCTAACTTCTCCATGATACCAGCTCAACTGCATGACACTCACATTCAATTAAGTAAAAGTTATGAATAGTACAGGATAGTTTAAAAAAAAAATAAAAAAAAATTGTAAGACAGACAAAGTACCGCCTCCATCACCTCTACTGCCGTCGCCCCAGTCCTGAGCATGCATGAAGTAAGACTCTGCCTGCGTAACATTAACCACAGGAAAGTGCTGGGACAGGTGCTAAAAGACTGGGCAGATGAACTATCAGAGGTCTTCACCGCTATCTACAACATGTAACTGTCCACATCACGAGTCCAAGACTGCTTCAAAGCAGCTGCAATTATACCTGTCCCCAAACAGTTAAATGCCACATGGCTAAATGACTAAAGACCTGTAGCACTCACCCCATACTATACAAATGCCTGGAGAGGCTGGTCATCAAGCACAGCAAGGCAGCAATAACACAGACACTTGAGCCATACCAATTTGCATACAGGGAGAACAGATCGACAGAGGATGCCATAGCTATCATACTCCACACCCTCCGAGGACACCTAGAACGGGAAAACACATATGCTTGGCTCATCTTTGTCAACTTCAGTTCAGCTTTTAATACGATCCAACTGAAGAAACTCAGATCCAAACTTAACCACTGTGGACCGAACACCACACTTTGCAATTGGGTTATGGACTTCCTAAAAAAAAAAAAACCTCACGGTATATTAGAATTTGGAAGCACACTTCTTCCACCCTTATCATAAACACCGGGGCCCCTCAAGGAGTATTTTTCTAGCTGCACTAAGGCTGAACAGCAGACCCTTCAGACGTTGTTGAACAAAGCAAAGAGAATCATCGGAAAAGTCTCAGCAACATCTAGACCTGCCGCCATCTGAGGTGAGCTTAAAACATCCTGTGGGACCAGTACCACCCTGCACCTCACCTCTTCCACTTGCTGCCCTGTGGGAGGACATACAGGTCCATCCACACCAGAACAACCAGACTAGCCCACAGCATCCATCCACAGGCAGTGAGGCTGCTAAATTAACAGCCACTCCGGCCCTCTCTGCCCCCCCATCCATCTCACACACCATATCCCACCACGACAACAACTCTGGACGAGGTCTGCATGGCTGCAGCTCCCGAACTTCAGTACATTCAATACCTCTGCTGAGCTTCTTAATAATAATTCTTATAATTCTCTGGACATCAATGCTATAAGCACACTTTTTCACTTTCTTGCCCTTCATTGGGGGACTCAATATCAGTGTTGGGATGCTCCAAACTATATCTCGTTGTTACTTTACTTTTTGACATTGACAGATTAAGTATTAATTATTTACATGATTTATTGATTGTCAGACCCCAAGAAACAATCCCCTGTCAGAACTGCATCTCCATTTCCGTATATTTTACAGGATGCAGAGAACGACTTGCAGAAACCTGCTGGCAGAGTGAAGTGGGATTTTATTTGTTTTGTTATGTTTTGGTTTGTTTTGAGCTGGAAGGAAAAGTGGCCTTTTTTGTGGCTTGTAAAACAACTTCTTACTAAAAAGACAATGCAAAGTTTTCATAAACTATTTGACAAATTATGCATTAGGTATATCAATTATAATATGTCAGGTTTATACTACAAAGGTAAAAAAATAATGGGGGTCATTGTACTTCACAGTAAATGTGGCAAACTAACTCAAAAACAAGGCTTCACCTGAGTTGCATAGCAGCTTTATGGTCAGCTTTGATGCTTGTTTTTTCTACCTCCCATTATAAACTGCAGACAAAGTGATGAGTGTATCCCGTGTATAGTTTTCAGTGTCTTAGGGTCTGTAAGAATGTTTTCAATTTAGCAAGCACAAATACTATTTGATATAGTGTCCATAAGGCTATTTAAGCCCATCTCAGAAATACTGCCAAACCAATACATCCCTATGTCCCATAAATAGTCTCAGCATTGTCTAATTCTAAACATTATGATGTCCTTTCCCTGTTATTAAAAGCAAAAATAGCCTATAAAAAGACACACGCATGGGGAAAATTAGTTTATACATGTGACCTTAGGTGATATGTTAGGGGAGAAGAAAAAGACTGAAACACTGTTAATAATGTGCCATATGAGCATTAAGTCTGTTTTGAGGACTGTATAAAGTGTTGAATCAATATATATGCAATCAACACGATATAATGAAGGGAAAAAATGATGCAGTCAAATTGAAATATGTCTACGTAAACTGTGTAGAGGGGGCAGCATGCAAGCAGTGTTACGAAGGATGCAATGTTAACGAGTTATATCATATCCATAAGACGGGTTCAAGCAGGTTGGAATGGGAGGAGAAAAGTTTCAGGGGTTATTTGTGATAGAAGAATTTCATCTAGAATTAAAGGAAAGGTTTACAAAACAGTGGTGAGACCAGCAATGCTGTATGGTTTGGAGACAGTGACACTGAACAAAAGACAGGAGGCAGAGCTGGAGATAGCAGAAATGAAGATGTTGAGGCTCTCTTTAGGAGTGACGAGGATGGATTGGATCAGAAAAGAGTCCATCAGGGGGATAGCTCATTTTAGATGTTTTGGAGAGAAGGTCAGAAGCCAGACTGAGATGGTTCGGCCATGTACAGAGGAGGGATAGGGACTATATTGGTAGACGGATGTTGGAATTGGAGATGCCAGGCAGGAGGTCTAGAGGAAGACCGAAGAAGGTTTATGGACGTAGTGAGAGAAGATATGAAGGTAGTTGGTGTGAGAGAGGAGGATACAGAGAATAGGGTTAGATGGAGGAGGTTGATTAGCTGTGGCGACCCCTGAAAGGGAAAAGCCGAAAGGAAAAAAGAAGAAGAAGAAGATATCAGATCCATAAACTGTCCACTTGTCATCGACTCACTCAGGGCAGACCTTAATACCAGATGGAAAAAATCCTAAATTGAGACTAAGGTGGAATATCAGCTCCTTTGTGTTTCACAGAGAAGGAATGGTAATTGCTTGTGGGATTTTTTTCAGTTGGGAAGTGAAAATGAGAATTAGAATAGAAGTATGAGTTTAACAAATAGGTAACTCTCTATGAAATATCTTTGACGAGATCCACCAAGGCACACTCTTATGACTCTACGAATACACAAACACAAGAACAAAAAAGATCTTTCATCAAAGAAAAACTCCAACCAAGCAATTCCATCTAAATATCCCTGATTAGTCTTTGGTCCAAAGGATATGTGCCTAGTGATCTGAGAGGGCAACAGGGCTAACTGGCCCACATCCAAGAATCCCCTGGTCAACTCTGTCTTTACTGTTAGATAGTCTGCATTTGTGTGTGTGTGTGTGTGTGTGTGTGTGTGTGTGTGTGTGTGTGTGTGTGTGTGTGTGTGTATGCAAGAGATGTGGGGAAGGAAAGGAGTGTGTCTTCACCCACTCTCGG